>PVJS01046110.1:0-15951 GCA_004027185.1 Glis glis | reverse complement strand
GTGTGTGTGTGTGTGTGTTACTGAGGATTGAATCCAGAGGCATTCTGCCTCTGAACTACACCCCCAGCCCTATTTTATTTTTTATTTTGATACAGGGTCTCACTAAGTTGCAGATGGCCTCCCTAAGTTGTTGAGGCTGGCCTTGAACCTGTGATCCTCTTGTCTCAGCCTCCCATGGGTTTCCTTTTAAAGTTAGGTCCTGAACCCAACGTGCTAGGGAGTTTAAAGTCTTTAAGAACCCAATTAAAATAACAATTGACAAAACAAAAACTTCAGTTTTTATTGGAAATGAACATTTTAATAATGTTGGGCACTACCAACACGATGAATTGAAAAGAAAGAAAGAATGTCATAGAATGTAGGCGGCAATGGAAAGCAATAAAGCCACCCAGTCTATCATAAAATCCTGCAACATACTTTAGGACCCTTTATAAAACGCAAATTAGATATGCACACAAAAGGTAAGGGTCACATTAATAACTCTTTGTTTCAAAGCTCAGGGGTGGTGAGAGCAGCCAGACCTCTGCTGACAGCACTAAACTCAGAGTGGAAAGTTCTCTCTCTTACTGTGTATCTTTCAGCTTCTCTGAAATCAGTTTTTCACTTGAAAAACAGAATAATAAATAATACATACCTCCCTGGGTTGATGTGAGGGGGTTGTATTGTATAGCTTGGATAGCACTAAATTAATTGAGGTTATGATGAGAGATAATTAAACCTACCACGTAGCCCAGGTGAGGAGAAGGGAGAGAGGTAAACAAAGAACAACACTTTCAAGGATGCTGAGATTTTAACTAGAAATCATGCTTTCTTCTGGGCATCATGGTGAATGCTTGGAATACCAGTACTTGGGAGGCTGAGACAGGAGGATGGCAGGTTCAATGCCACCCTTAGCAACTTAGCAAGACATTCAGCAACTGAATGAGACCATGTTTCAAAATAAAATAATAAAATAGGGCTTGGGGTGTAGCACAGAGGTAGAATCCCCCTGGGTTCATTCCCCAGTACCAAAAAAAAAAAAAAGCCGGGTGCACGCTTGTAATCCCAGTACTTGGGAGGCGGACACCGGAGGATCTGGGTTCGAGGCCAGCCTCAGCTACTTAGTGAGGCATCTGCAACTTTGTGAGACCCGGTTTCAAAATAAAGTATAAAAAATAGGGCCGGGGATGTAGCTCGGAGGTAGAAAGCCCCTGGGTTCAATCCCCGGTACCACACACACACACAAAAAAAAGAAATCATACTTTCTCTAGATTACTTACTGACCATGCTGCTGAAAGACCATCTTTGACTCTGCTTATAAAGAATGACTTGACCAAATAATAAAGCAAACTGTGAAGCAAAGGTAGAGCAGGGTGTGCAAGAAGCCTCACGCTGCCTGCAGCATGCCTGAACTTTGTCTTCCATCAAGTATTCCGGGTTGAAATCCAAGGGACACTTTACTTCCTGCCGCCACTGCCTGCTCCAGGTCCCTGGGGCCCTGCCTAGGTAGCGTCTGCTCCACCTGCATCTCGTCCTTGAGCATCCACAGTGGCCAAGCAGCACTCTTGACGGTGGCATCAGGAGAAAGAGCTCAGCTGTGGGGTGTGTGGAAAGCGGCCCCACTGAGGGCTAACGCCACCTGATCTCATGCGCCTGGAGCTGCGGCTCCACCTGGGTATAAACAGAGTTGCTGTCGTTTCCCTACCATCTTTCTCGACTTTTCTAATAGAGAAACGTATCCAACAATTTAGCTGTGCTGAACATCCTCCGTGGCTTTAAGCATCAATTCAAGCTCTCCGCCTTTTCCCTCGTGTGCTTCAGCTCTGGTGGGAACTCCTAGATTATTTTATGGCAGTATATCTCGTCTGAAAGACTATTGTGGTTTCTTTAGCCATGGTGAGCCCACCCAACAGATAACTCCTGTTCTGTTGAATAATTTTTCTTTTGCTTTAAATCATTGTCAAGTCTTTTGTTTTAGCCTTGTAGATCTGCTTGCTGGTTACATAGACTGTTTCTATGCAAAAACCAAATTAATCTTTATTGCCCAGCCTACGCTCTTTTAAGGAAAAAGAACACTGATGAAAACAATATCAGAGATAAATGATACCTTCAGAATTTTACCTCTTCATTCTGGTACAATGTAGAAGTTTGCAGTCAACATCAAGTATATATTTATTTCCATTTCTGTAACTATCAATTATGATAGCTTGAAATTAAATTCATGCATAATCACACATTGCAAACATTTGAACTTCATTTGAAGTACAATCATACACAATCCAACCAGGTGCATCCACTTTTTAAAAATTTTTTTGTGGTAGTAGGGGCATTCTACCCTCGAGCTACAGCCCCAGCCCTTTTGTTATTGTTTTTGTTTTGAAACAGTCTCGCTAGGTTGTTTAGACTCTCACAATGTTTCTGAGGCTGATGTTGAACTTGCAATCCTCCTGTCTCCGCCTCCCAAGTACTGGATTTACAGGTGTGTACCACCACACCCAGCTCAGGTGCATCACTTTGAACTACATCCTTCCACAATTAAAAATGCTTTTTAAATGTGATAGAAAATAAATTTCCAGATTTGTGGGACTAAATGATCCACAGTCATTGGGAGAGGATCACAAATTTAAAAGAACTCAGGAACAAAATATACAACAGTAATTTAGAAATAAGATTACTGTTGTCACCCAAACATGGCATTATAAACAATAACTGCATCTGATTTAGCAATTTCCTATTACTTGGACTCCAATCAACAGAAACATGTACCATTATTCTACTGCAACTGGTTGGATCATGAACTGATAACGATTCCACCTGGCTAATTTAGATTTTTTAAATTATGTCTTTAGCTCTTTTAAATTAATGTAACATATGTAATTACAGTAATTCAACTACTTGGAAAGTTAAAGTACATACCAGGAAGGACCATGCCTAGAGAAATACAAACATAATTAAGAAACATGTTTTCAGCTCTCCACCAAACTAATCTTAAAACAACAATGTCAGGGAACATATTTCTATTATGACACCTCACATATACAGCGTACAACTATACCAAGCTCTTTGTTATGCTATTTTTTAAAACAGAGACTAGATGACACCAGAAAGCTGGTAAAATCAGAATTCGTATGGAATATCGTTCAGTACACTCAGAAGCATTGTTCAAATGATTATCTGTTTTTTTAAACAGGCACTTTATAATCCTAACATATGTTCATAGCCCCTCTAATTTCAGCAAGTGATCTGTTTTTTGTTTTGCAGTTGTTTGATAACAAACAAAAGTGGCCATGTGTCTGTAGTGATACAAAACATTTCAAATGTGGTGACTCAAATCTTCACGAATGGGTTAAAATTAAGTGATATCTATATGAATGTTCTTTTTTATTATTTTTATATGTTTTTATTGGTGCATTGTAGTCTCACATCACAATGAGTATCAGTTTGGTGTTAACATACATGTACACAGCTCTTGGTGTCCCTCCCCCCCGCCTCCCCTCCACATGTAGTACTGAGAATGATGTTGGTATAATCTCATATGTACACATTGTTTATGATAGTAATTCCATAGATTCACTTCTTTCTTGCCCTTCCCCTTCCCTTGTTCCCCTTCCCTTGCACCACTGAGGGTTCTCTGTTGTCTCTTGCCCCACCTTCTGATATAGAAGCAAGTCACTTTTAGCAAGTGCACAGCTGTCTCCACACCGCTCAATCCCCAGCAACAAGGCGAACCCTGGCCTAAGGCGCCAGGATTGGTTGATGGCTCAGGACCTTCTTGTTGGTCCTAATTCAAATCGATGTAATTGTGGATAAGCCACTTAGTGTCTTCAAGACCGCAGGCTCTTTTAATTGTACGCATTGGGATTTGTTCATCATAATTGCTAACATGTATGGAACATTTACTACTGAACCTGGCTTTCTTTTTTGGGGGTGGGAACAGGGGATGGAATCCAGGGGCTTCTAGCTCTGAGCTACATCCCCAGCCCTATTTTATTTCTTATTTTGAAACAGGATCTCCCTAAGTTGCTGAGGCCCTCACCAAGTTGTTGAGGCTGGTCTGAAACCTGTGATCCTCCTGTCTCAGCCTCCCAAATCCTGGGATTATAGGTGTGTACCACCAAGCCAGGCCAACCTAACCTTCTTTTAATCTTTCAATATCTCAATGAGGGAGGTGTGTAATTAACATCCCCATTATATGGGTGAGGGAACTAAGCCCAGAGAATGTAAGTAATTTGGCACAGATTCATAGCTAATCACTGACATACAAACCTGGCCAGTTTGGCTTCATAGCTCACACTTTTATCTACAATGATATTCTCTCTCTACTGAGGCTAAACCTAAGTTGAGATACAGTGAGTGGTAGAAATAGGCAGGAAATCATACCTGTTATCTGTGTGTGTATGTGTGTGTGTGTGTGTGTGTGTGTGTGTGTGTGTGTGACTGGGGATTGAACCCAGGGGCATTCACCTCTGAGTTATACCTCCAGCCCCATTTATTTATTTATTTATTTATTTATTTATTTTATTTATTTATGGTACTGGGGATTGAACCCAGGGGCATTCTACCTCTAAGCCACACCCCCAGCCCTATTTTATTTTTTATTTTGAAACAGAGTCTCACTTTAGTTGCAGAGGGCCTTGCTAAGTTGCTGGGGCTGGCTGCGAATCTGCAATCCTCCTGTCTCAGCCTCCCAAGTACTGGAATCACAAGCATGCTCCACCACGTCAGCCCTATTTTATTTTCAATTTTAAACAGGGCTTTGCTAAGTTGGTGAGGACCTCACTAAATTGCTGAGGCTGGCCTCGAACTTGAGATCCTCCTGTCTCAGCCTCCCAAATACTGGATGGATTATAGGCATGTGCCACCATGCCCAGCTCTGATAACTATTTTTATTAATTGATTAACGTAAGAATCGAGGGAGCTTCTGGAGTGTACAGAGTCTGGGGGTTACATAAGTATGTCCAATGGATTCTGCATGTAGAGGCAGATGGTACAGTCAGCAGAGAATTCTCATTAGGAAAAAAAGGAGTTTTATGGAAAATCCTAGAAACAGGGCCTGCAGGTCAGAAGGGGGCAGAGGTTATGGAAACAGCATGACATCTGGTCTTAAAGTCCTGGAACCACAGGATAAAGGGATCAATACGGATTATTAGAGTAATTCTATGGGACTCAAGCAACCTCTTAGAGAGTCCTCAACTGAAGTGAACACAGGAGAAGTAAACATTCTCCTTCCCACTTGAGAAACAGTCCACAAACTGCCACAGTCACATCAGTACCAGGAACTTTAGTGGCTGAGTGACGGGGTAGGACTTGCACCGCTGTGGGTACAGAGAGACACACAGAGCCAGCAGCATGTGGCAGGGGCCTGACCAGGGGCACAGGAAACAACCCTCCTGGGGACCCCTATGGACACTTAGGCTCAGGCTTTGAGAAGAACTGGGATTTCATAGGAGCAGGTATGGGCTTGAAACTAGGGAGACTCAAGTAGTAGTGAGAAACATGAGCTGACTTGCATCCCCAGGCTGGTGGCTTAAGAGACCCATATCTGGATTACATAGAAGTGGGAGAAATAATAAGTGCTTAATCCACCTCATGGTAGTGAGGACCAAATAGAAAATCAACATGGTAGCTGAGCGTGGTGGCACATGCCTATAATCCCAGTATTTGGGAGGCTGAGACAGGAGGATTGCAGGTTCGAGGCCTCAGCAATTTAGTGAGGCCCTGTTTCAAAATAAAAAATAAGCAGGTTCAAGGGCAGCTTCAGAAACTTAGCTAGACCCTCGGCAACTTAGTGAGACCCTGCTTCAAAATAAAAAAATAAAATAGGGCTGGGGGTGTAACCTGGAGGTAGAATGCCCCTGGGTTCAACTCCCAGTACCAATAAATAAATAATAAAATAGGGTTGGGGTGTGACTTGGAGGTAGAATGCCCCTGGATTCAATCTCCAGTATAAAAAAGAAAAGAAAATCAACATCTTTTGCCCAGGAAATGAAATGGAAATGCTATGAAAGGGGGAGTAAAGAGATTTTGCCTAATTATTTATCTGCACTAGATGTGCTTCATCTTTTCAGGTCATAGACGCTCTTTTTTTTTTTTGCGGTACCGGGGATTGAACCCAGGGGCGTTCTACCTCCGCGCTACACCCCCGGCCCTATTTTTTATACTTTATTTTGAAACTGGGTCTCACGAAGTTGCGGAGGGCCTCACTAAGTAGAGAGAGAGAGAGAGAGAGCTGAGGCTGGCCACGAACCCGGATCCTCCCGGTCTCCACCTCCCAAAGTACTGGGATTACAAGTGTGCGCCACCATGCCCGGCATAGACCCTCTTAAGAACCTATCAGAGGCTATAAACCCTTAACTCAGGAAAATGCCTTCTCTTCTCCTTCTCAAAACAAACCATTTTTTCTTACTCTAGGGTGTTTTTTGTTTGTTCCCCTACTCTGAAGTCCTAGGTTCCAGGCTAAAGATCTCTCACTTTCATTAACACTGACCTCTGTAACCATCATGTATTTCCTCCCTCCCTCCCTCCCTCCCTCCCTCCCTCTCTCCCTCCCTCCCTCCCTCCCTTTCTTTCTTCCTTCCTTCCTTCCTTCGTTCGTTCCTTCCTTTCTTCTTTCCTTCCTTGATCCTGGAGATTGAACCCAGGGGTGTTCTACCTCAGCTGTACCCCAACCCTATTTTTATTTTATTGTTAAGGCAAGCTAAAGTAAACAGTGTTCTTTTTGCAATTTCATTTAATCTGAGAAATGAAGGCCTCAGGTTGTGGAGCATGAACAGCAGAGGAATGAGGAAAGAGGGCCTGTGCTATCTGGCCTTAGGCTCCGTTCCCCAGACAGAGGCACAAGCCAGCACATGCTCATCTTTCCAAAGAAAGAACATCGGATTTGATCTTTCTTCCAAAAAGGTCTGGCCCCTTGCTCACTACTATAAATTCAGCATGACTTTACCACCACCCCTTCTTAGCTATTTCCCAAGGTCTTGAAATAGACAAGTTACATCTGATAAGCTCAGGCAGCTCAGGAAGGAAGTGATCATAGGAGAGTCCGGAATTCTGATTAGCACAAGCTTCCGACCTTGACCAGATCAGTTTTTCTAAAAGCCGTTAGCCTGGCCCAGAAAGCGGCCTCAAGGTTCCCCCGGTGGATGAAGCCAGCCTGCTGTATTCCATGCGTGCGTGTGCACAGTGACACTCTAGCACCCACCGAGGAAAGAGCTGGTGCGTTCGGTCTACTCTGCAAGAGCACCCTCAAGGATGCAAGGTGCCTCGTGAGGCAGGCGCCTGCGTGAGGCAGGCGCCTGCGTGGACCTCATCTTGGCGGCCCTGGGACGCTCCTTAGCCGCTGACCCTGGTGCTTTTGACTATGACAACGCTTCTGAATATCAGAACCAGAAAGAACAAGTAGAGGAAAAGCACACACAACCTTTGCTTGGCTTTGTGGGCAAGCAAAATCTTCATTTTTTTTCAGTTCCTCAGATTTAAATAATATCCTTGGAGGACAACCCCCCAAAATCCTACAAATAGAAGTTTACACATAATAGAATCAGGCGTGCTGTAAAACCATCTCAATTTTTCTTTGTAGGGGAATTTTTTTTCTTTAATAGTAAAGAGTTAGAAATAACAAAAATCATACCGTCGAGCAGGGTGTCAAAGTGTATAGTTTGCAAGTACTCCTTCTCCCGCATAAAACCTTTGAGGGGAGTGGCCCAGCCTTCACTCAAAACCTGGACCCACTGGAGATCCAGCTGCAAGACACAAGGCAGGTGAATGTTTCCATAAGTCCCGTTTCTCAGGTGCCTGGCCCCAGGACAGTTCTTTCTAATTCAGTTAACAGGAGGACTAGGGCAGAACCTTTTCTGTTTTCAGTATTCCCACATGCTATGCTGACCTGTGATCTCAGGGCCAAAGAGGTTCAAGTCGAGAGCTTTCCTGCAGAAGAGTAGTAAATGATTCCAAATTGAGATGAGTTATTTGAGCACTTTAAGCTATCCTCATAATGTGCAACAGAGTTTTGAAAATTCACTGTTCAATCATTTATTCTTTCTTTTCTCCACCAAAACAAGTCTGTTTTGGCTGTGTTTTTTTGTTTGTTCTTGTTTTTGTTTTTGTTTTTACCATATATACTTATTGGTCATTTGACTGAATTCAGCAAACACTGAGTCTAAGATAAAGTCCAAAATTATTAGCATGATAAGGACAGCCCTTCAAGCTCTGGCCCCTGGGACTCAGGAAGAAACTTCCACCTCCTTCCACTCCAGTTGGGGACTATTAGCCAACACCACCAATGTGTAGTCTAAACACAATGTGGTTTCAGACTTGTGTTTTACTCATCCTCCTCCCCATCTGCAAACTCCTATTCATCTTTTAAAACCCAGCTTGTGGGCCATTGCTCTGAAACCTTTCCTGTCATCAATCTCCGGATTTTGGAAGTGTCTTACCTCACAGGCCATTCTGTTTTTGGAACGATCATACCGCGTTATAATTGTCATTGTGTGTTTTCTCACTTGCCTGGACATTGGGGTTGTCAGGATTTATTTTACAGAGTCAGGAGGTTCTGTTTATAAATTGGCCATGACTTTTTAAGAGTTTGGAGTCTTTATGAGCCGAAGCAAGTTCCCTGTTTACCTTGACTCTTATAAAATCTCCAAAGTTTTAATGGATAATAAAGAGGTACCCAGAAAGACTTGATCAGCTTGTGTGGACCAACGAACACTGGCCTATAAAAAGGCCACGTGCAGGGCAATGTGCTGGGATTGCACCTTACATCTTCCAGATAGTAAAAGAGTACAATCAAAGCTGTCCCCCTTTCTTTCTTCAGACTGGACTCTCTCTGACGAAGGAAGAGTGCAGTTTGCAGAGCAGAAAAGATCCAGGCATTTGTATCACTTTAGATCAGGGTTACTTTTTCCTCAGACTCCTCCCAATTGCCCAAGCAGCACTTGCATTCTGGCCAACTGTTTTCTCAGCCACGGCTAACAAAGAATTATTGGGATGCCTGCCCTTCAGCAGAACTGAAGGTATAACGACAGCTATGGAAAATGTCCCATGAAAATAGAGGTGTCACTTTCTCTATCTGCTTCCATCGATATGTAGGTCAGCTGACTATGGCAACTCTTGGTGAGAGATTTGCTCAGAGAAGCAGTGGGAAAAAAATGGCAAAAATGCAGTGTTTTTCTTCATAGACACTGCATGTCCCTTACTCATATCTTCCTATTACTGAGAGTAATTGTAAGTGGGTCATAATGATTGCTATTAAGTCCTATTCTCCTTTGGTCAGTCTGCACCCTCTTACCTTGGTAATTGACAATGAAGGGAGAGTCTCAGCCTCAGCTCGGACTTGATCCAGTTTGTTTTCCGGCACAAAAAGTTCATGGATGCCTTTGATGATTGTGTGGGGAACTATGTTCTGAAATGAAACAGAATCGGCAATGATTTCGAATGAAAACTGTGGAAAGCTTCTTAGCAGAGAAACATAGATTATCAATTTCAAATGAAAAGTGTAGAAAGAATGCCTTAGTAGAGAAACGTAGATGATCTTTCCTGACTTTCCTAAATTTAAAAAGAGAGAGAGACAACCAGTGCACCTACCTGTTCTTTCAGAAGCTCCACTACCTGCTGGACACAGTCGCTCACCGAAGACAAGTTGGTTTTCAGCACACACGCGGGAGTTTCCGGCTTCTCATAGTCAGAATCAATACCCGTAAATCCTGCAAGGTATGGGGGAGAGGGAAGTCACATCTGTACCAACAGAATTTGTGTAATTAATAAGGCACAACACATGTTGGAATAATGTGTTAAATGGAGAGGTCGGATTATAATGGAAAAGGTCAAACGGCCATCTTTGACCTCTTTTTTTTTTGCGGTACCGGGGATTGAACGCAGGGGCGTTCTACCTCCGCGCTACGCCCCCGGCCCTATTTTTTTATACTTTATTTTGAGACTGGGTCTCACGAAGTTGCGGAGGGCCTCACTACAGGGAGAGAGAGAGAGAGAGAGAGAGAGAGAGAGAGAGCGTTTGCGCGCGTGCGTGAACTGAGGCTGACCGCGAACCCGGATCCTCCGGTCTCCGCCTCCCAAAGTACTGAGATTACAAGCGTGCGTTACAAGCGTGCGCCACCACGCCAGGCTTGACCTCTTACCATGGGTAAGAAAATATAGAGGTAAGCATGGTGTGGTGGCGCACACCTGTAATCCTAGTACTTGGGAGGCTGAGACAGGAGGGTCAAAGGTTGGAGGCAAGCTTCAGCAACTTAATGAGACCCTGTTTCAAAATAAAAAATAAAATTGGGCTGTAGGTGTAGTTCAGGGGTAGAATGCCCCTGGGTTCAATCATTCATATATATATGGAAAGCCCCAAATTATCAACAATATCTGGCAAAGTCCAAGCCCTCTACAGATAATTAGAATTGAAAAAGAAAGCAAGAAGGGAAAATTCTGACATATTCCCTCACTGCAATATATAAAATGACATATAGTCATTTTATATCTCTGAACTTTATTGCTTATGGCTGAGACGAGAGTTCTTGAAAGATAAAACCCCATGTTTTAATAAGCCCATGGCATAGTGGATATATTATGATTTGATAAAAGTTGTATATGTTACTTGCAATTTTGGAAAACAGAGTTTGCAACTTCAGACAATTCTGAGGACAGAATCAGAAGGATCAGCGGGCTAAGGAACCCGCCTTCCTGCTGCCGGCTGGTTCTCATACCTTTAATCTCCCCAGCTCGGGCCCGTTTGTAGAGACCTTTTACATCTCGGCTTTCACAGATATTTAGAGGTGCGTCTACAAATATCTCAAAGAATGGCAGTCCTGCTGATTCGTGGATTTTGTGAGCATTCTCACGATCCTGAAAAACAGTAACATTTAAGCATGTAAAAAGAGGTTTGCTCTAGGCATATCTGCCCCAAATCTTATGTTGGAAACTTTTCCCCAAATTCATATGTCAACGGTATTTGCAGGCGGAGCTTTTGGGAAGTAATTAAGACAAAATGAGGTCATCAGGACAGGGTCCCACGATGGGACTGGTGGCTTTATAAGAAGGGGAAGAGGCCTGATCTGGCGTGCATGCTCCGCCTTGCCAGGCGATGCCCTCCACCACGTTAGGATGCAGCGGGAAGGCGCTCACCAGTTGCAGAGCAGATGCTGGGGCCGCGCCCTTGGCCTTCTCAGCCTCCAAAATCATGAGCCAAATAAACCTCTATCCCTTATAAATGACTCAGTCTGTGGAACTTTGTTATCTCAACCGAAAATGGATGAAGACAAAATTTCATAATGAAGTTCTTCGTCACAGAACACTGAGTGCTCTGACGCTTGATAGCCTTGGGGTCACCGTGGGGACTGCGCTCTGCAGTGTGCTTTAGAGAGAGTCCAAAAATGTCACTCTGGCAAACACAGCTCTCTTGAGATTTTCCAGAGAAAACAGTGACTCTGAGCAGGACAGGGTGGGCAACAGGAGCGGACTGGATTCAAAGGATGTGTTCAAAGCACAGAGCACATTATCTGTAACTACTAGAAATTTCTAGTTTTAAAACAAGAAGAGTGACACTCCCCCCCCCCCAGTGATGTTCCACATTAAACGCATATAACCCGAAGCTTTGCTGTGAACCATTCTTTAGTGAGCTAAAATTTCTTTTTCAGAGAACTGAGATTACAGAGTCTTGGAGTTCTTCTTGTTTAACTTTTTCTTCCTTTCAACTCTAACCGAATGTCCCTTATAATTGTGAGTGTGAGGGAGTTTATGTCCACTAGGGCCCTGGTATCTGGAAATGAAGGAACTCTCTTTATACAGATGAAGTAAATAAAGGAAATGAGGGAGCAGGTCAGGAGAGGAAGAAATTGAAAGTCTAATATTCCTCTGCTCCCTCCTTCCCTCCAGACTCCTGTACTAGCAGTTTCAGAGCGCTTGCACCATGCGTGGAAACTGTGTTCAGTGCCAAATCTTTTTACCTTTGCGAAAGGAGAGATGAAGCTGGTGATGCAGACCAGACCAGCATCGGCAAACAGCTTTGCCACCTCAGCAATTCTGCGGATATTTTCTTCTCGATCCCCGGAAGAGAATCCGAGGTTTTTGTTCAGGCCATGACGGACATTGTCCCCATCCAGGGAGTAGCAAGGGATGGCATGGGAGACCAGGTACTCTTCCAGAGCAAAACTTATTGTTGTTTTTCCAGCACCCGAGAGACCTGTCCAGAACAGGCAAGACGGACTGGAATTATCCCGGATTGTTTATGATGATAAATTGTGAACGAACCCACCACTTTTATATGTAACAAAGCCCTCATTACAATTCTTTGGTCTTAAATCAAAACTATTAAAATCTTTTTTAAAAAGTATAGTTTGTTGCAAGTTTATTACTTGCATTTATTTCAAATTTTGAAAAAGCTCCCTATTAGGAATATACTCTTACAAATGAAATGGGGTTCATAAATAGGAACCTGGGAGTTATTCATAATCTTTGGTGTGTTCTGTTTGGCCTGCAGAGTGGTAGGTTTGTGTGTGTGTGTGTGTGTGTGTGTGTGTGTGTGGTACTGGGGATTGAACCTAGAGGCATTCTTCCTCCAAGCTACACCTCCAGCCCTATTTTTAATTTTTATTTTGAAACAGGGACTTGCTAGGTTGAGAGCGTCTCACTACTTGAGGCTGTCCTCGATCCTGCAATCCTCCTGTCTCAGCCTCCCAAGTACTGGGATTCCAGGTGTGTGCCACCACGCCCCGCCTGCAGAGTGTTTTAAAGATTAGACAGTTGTGCATACAAATATGGGTCCTGGCTTCTTTTGAAACATCCAAGCTGTGATGCCAGTGGGCTCATATACCCTCATATGGCAGCATTATCCAGCGTGGGGGGGACAAAGCCTCTTAAGATGGGCAGGCTCACCTCCATTGTGGATGCCACGGGACAACTGTCTCACATCAGAGCCCACATACTGTCCTTTGGGCTTCTGGATTTTTCAAAAATAACTCTCCAAACACGAAGATGGAGAGTCACCCCGAACTAGACTGTAGAAGTATTTAGAGCTTTTGGGAGTATTTACACTCCTAGGTCTAAGGACTCTTTCGGGTCTTTACATGAGAACAGAGTCACCATGTGCCTTCCACCAGGCGGTCACAGCACAATGACTGGGAGCACACGCCATCATTTCTATATAAGGGAAAACATACAGAAAAAGGGAAAGAAATGCAACCAGCCAAAATTGCTTACAAGCTCAAAATCTGAACTACCTTTGAAAACTAGCACTGTGAATATTCATTAGTCCTAAGGATCTCTGAATCTGAAGACTATTCCATGGTGCCGAGCCACTGGCAGATGGCGCCTGGCACGGACATGGAAAAGCTGGAAGGGAAGAAAAAAAGGCTAAGAGGTGAACACAGAGAGGACAGCAGGAAGCAAGAGGAAGAGGTGGGAAAGGAAGGGGAAGGCAGGGATAAAGAAACGAGAGGAAAGGGGACTTTAGGGGTAAAGATAATCTACAAAAGGTAACTCAATAGTCTTCATATTTTTAGTATTTACTATTTATTTTATTTATTCATTTTTGGTAGTGGGGATTGAATCCAGGGATGTTCTACCTCCAAGCTACACCCCCGGTCCTTTTTACTTTTTATTTAGAAACAGGGTCTCACTAAGTTGCTGAAGTTGATCTCAAACCTGCAATCTTCCTGTCTCGGCCTCACAAGGATTAGGATTACAGACATGTGCCAGCATGCCTGGCTTTTAGTTATTTTAAAGTCATGCCCTTGGCCTTGACAGAGGATCATTAGAAGAAATAGATACATGAAGAATGTGTTGGCAATCTTTGTCAAATCATTGTTGAAGGTGTTGTTTATAATTAGGTTATTCAGATTCATTTGAATAAAGACTTAGGTGATAAATTCTTAGAATTTATGTTGAGTTGTTGGGCAGAGAAAATGGATATCTTGGATCTCTAGTATGTTCTTTCACATAAAAATAAATCAGAGGAATAATAGATTTCTTCCCATTTGCTTCAGCTCTCAGGAAACAAAGAGCTAAATTAGAGTAACTGTATTTAACTGGAGTGTTGGCATATTTATTTTACTATATTGGGGGTAACATTAATTACATTTACTGAGAACTTTGCTATGGGTCAGGCAGTGTGCTAAGGACAATGATGTTTTATTTCATTTCGTTCTCTCTAAGCCTCCAAAAGACAAATACTAATTTTTATTCTCGTTTTACAAATTAGGAAATTAAAGTGTGGAGAGGTTCATTGGCTTGTCCAAAGTCACACAGCTAACGTAGGTCGAGCTGGGGCTCAAATCTGAACCCCTGGACTTGAAGTATTTGGTTTCTTCTGATCCACCTGGTTAATATCCTACCTCTGAAACATAAGAAAAATAAATTAGGAGAACCGGGCATAGTGGTGCACACCTATAATCTCAGTACTTGGGAGGCTGAGACAGGAGGATCACAGAATTGAGGATAGCCTCAGCAATTAGTGTGAGCCTGTTTCAAAATAAAAAGGACTGGGGATTTAGCTGAGGGGGGGGTAAAATGCCCCCAGGTTAAATCCCCAGTACAAAAAAAAGTCCATGGAAAAAATAAATTAGGAAAAGGTGATTTTTTAAAAGAGTAAAATAAAACAGAGGAAACATACCATTTACATATCCCCCTCACCTACCAGTTCTTTGGTTCTTTTGAAGGGAGTGCAGCTTTCGAGAAATGGACTTCGCATGCGTGTCCCAACACAAAAGTTGTTTCCAGAGCTATGCCTACTGCTATAAGTCACGTCTCTTGGAGGGAGTTGGGGAATTTCAGGAATACAGACAGGTGAGTACTTGGTATCTCCTTTTCCACTATCTATCCTGGAGAAAGTTGTTCTGATGCAGAGTCCAGGTATGAACAAAGCAAGAAACCAAAGACAATAGGAGGAAGCTTGAAAAAGATAAGAAGAGCAAGGCTGATTTGGATAGGACAGGGAAAAGACAGACTAGCAGGAAAGATGGAGGCCGGGTGTGGTGGCGCACGCTTGTAAACCCAGTACTTTGGGAGGCAGAGACCGGAGGATCCGGGTTCGCGGCCAGCCTCAGCTCTCTCTCTGTCTCTACTTGGTGAGGCCCTCCGCAACTTCGTGAGACCCAGTTTCAAAATAAAGTATAAAAAATAGGACTGGTGGTATAGCGCGGAGGTAGAACGCCCCTGGGTTCAATCCCCGGTACTGCCAAAAAAAAAAAGATGGAAAGCAGGCCCCTGCCTGCCATATGATTTAGAATTTCCTCAGGGCAGAACAGATTCACCTTTGTGAGCATACAATAACACCTACATTGATTTCAAAACCTGGATAAACATATTTTTGCATCTGGGTTCATCAGATGCAAAAATATCAAAAACAAAAAGAATCCCTCTGCACATCCCAAACCTTGTGAACCACCAAATCCTTGGTGTCAAATTAGAAAAGCCCCATTCCAAGTTATAAAATCTCTGAATTGTGTGACTATTTTTTCTCAATAAGTCATGTTTTCGTTCCTTTAACAATTGTTTTATCCTCAAAACCATGTCTTCATTTTCTTATAAGATTTGTATATGAAATTAAGTGTGCCATTTAGAAATTTTAACTTTAGTAACTCTGACTTCTATTGAAAACCTAGAGCCAGGCATGGTGGCTCACGCTTGTAATCCCAGTACTTGGGAGGTGGAGACTGGAGGATCCGGGTTCACAGCGAGCCTCGGCTACTTAGTGAGGCCCTCCGCAACTTAGTGAGACCCTGTTTAAAAATAAAGAATAAAAAATAGGGCTGGAGGTGTAGCGTGGAGGTAGAATGCCCCTGGGTTCAATCCCTGGTACCGCAAAAAAAAAAAAAAAAAAAAAAAAAAAAAAAAAAAAAAAAAAAAAAAAAAAAAAAAAAAAAAAAAAAAAAAAAAAAAAAAAAAAAAAAAAAAAAAAAAAAAAAAAAAAAAAAAAAAAAAAAAAAAAAAAAAAAAAAAAAAAAAAAAAAAAAAAAAAAAAAAAAAAAAAAAAAA
>PVJS01046109.1:0-15950 GCA_004027185.1 Glis glis | reverse complement strand
AAAAAAAAAAAAAAAAAAAAAAAGAAAAGTCTATTAATGTAGTTTGCTATAAACTGATTGAGAGAGAAAAAATAATCTTTCTCAACAGAAGCAGAAAAATTATTTAATAAACCACCATCCATTCATTAAAAATAAAGATTTGTTTGCAAACTAATAAAAGAAAGAAAGGTGTTAAAACCCAATTGAGCAGATATCATTCTTAAAGTTAAATGATAGGAGCATTTCTTTTGAAATCTGCAACAAAATAGACATTCATTGTATATGTTCCTTTTAGTATTACATAAGTCCTAAAAAGAGTTCACTAAAGCAAGGAAAGAAAATTTTGAAATATAAATAATGTATATAAACAAAATGCTCACTATTTGTAGATGCTATGATTGTTGTAATTGTCAACATAAGAAACAAAAAACCAATTAAGAGAATTAATAGAAGAGTTCAAGAATATTGTTAGGCAAAAAGATCTTTATAAAAGTTGCATCTCTAAGTATCAGAAATTAACAGTTGAAAACATACCTTTTAAAAGCATCACATAAAATATTCATAAACCTTATACAAGATAGATAAAATTATAATACAGTATTCAGTATCATAAAATCGACATCAATAATTGAGAGATAAACCAAGTTCATGGATGGGAAAATTCAATATTGAAAAATGTCAGTTCTCCCAAAATTAATCTACAAATGCAATGTAATCCAATCAAAATATCAACAGGGGTTTTAAGGAACTTGAAATTAATTTTAAAATTCATAAGGAAGAGTAAAGGACCAAGAATAATCAAGATTGAAGAACAGAATAGAGCACCTCCACCTATACAGTATCAATTATTATAAAAGCATGGTGATTAAGAGACTCTAATACTGATTTAGGAATAGACACAGAGACAAAGAAATCAAATAGAGAGCTCAGAAAGAGAACCACAGAGACAGATCAACTTGATTTATCAAGGAGATGAAGATCAGTGAAAAGATGGGCTAATCAATAAAAAGTGCTAGAAAAATTACTATTCACTGGAAACAAACTGTATTCCTACTATAAAGCACATGAAAAAAATTATAGTCGAATTAAATTTTCAATATTCCAGCAGTAAATGTCTATGACTTTGGTGTATTGGAAGGATTTATTTTTATAATGCACAAACAATAGATAAATTTCCTTAAATTATGAGTCCAACCTTATATTGTATTTAAAAACATATGTGCATTAAAAGTCAGCATTTTAGCTGAGCGTGGTGATGCACACTTGTAATCCCAGTACTTGGGAGTCTGAGATAAGAGGATCACAGGTCTGCTGGCAGCTTCAGCAATTTGTGAGGCTCTCTGCAACTTAGTGAGACCCCGTTTCAAAATAAAGAATAAAATAGGGCTGGGGTGTAGCTTGGAGGTAGAATGCCCCTTGGTTCAATCCCCAGTACCACACAAAAAAGTCAGCATTTTAAAAATGCAAAGACAACCCACAGATGGGGGAAAAATTTGTAAGATATATACACATCAAAGTTGTAGGGCCCTCTGTATGCATGTATATTAGTTGTCTATCACTGCCACAACAAATTACCACATACTTGGCAGCTTAAACAACACAAATGAATTATCTTACAGTTTTGTAGTCAGAAGTATGACACATCTGTAATGGAGCTGAACCACTTAACTGGTTTTCCCCCTATAAATTGGGTGGTTGGGTTGATGCAGGGCTTTTATAAAACAAATACAACAGAAAATTTGATTTAAATATTGGCAGTGTCAAGGCAAGAAACTGCACCCAGTAGAAGCCTCATCAGTTGAAAGAAAAGGAAAACGATTCTCCTAAGGTTAAAGACAGTGTAACAATCACCTAGATTTAAGTCGTGCTCATATCTCTCAGCCTCCAGCTCAGTTTCCAAGGTTGCTTCCTGGAAACACCGAGGCCCTGCCTCCTCAAGCCCCTGTGGAGCCCCAGGGCCCAGGTGCTGGCTGACTTGACCACGTAACCTCTACCCTACATGACTTTCCTCCCTGTCCTACCCCTTGTTCCTGCTCCTTTGGGGTTTCCAGTATCTCAAAATTAAGCAGTTTTCACTCAAGTTCCCATAGTCTGCTCCTACTTAAATGAAGAAACTTAAATGAAGAAGCAAGACATCCAAAATGGTAGTGGATGGTGGAGCGGAGAGAGGGCATCCAAGCAGGGGTCTACCTCAGATCTTGTCTAGTTAGCTGGCTAACGATGGTTAAAAACCCCAAGATAATTGGCCCTGGAACAGGCAACAAGCTGCTGGGATTGTCCTCAGCATTGCACCCCACTGTTTGTGTTATTCTGCGACAACACCATAGGTGGCTGGTAAATTTTGCTTAATAAAAGGGAAGACAAGTTCAATTTGTATTGTCATTACTCTGATTAAAAGAATTACTACTGGATGGGAAGAATCTCACCTGGTGGAGACACTGTTAATTGACAGCTTAGGAAAAATTGTGGTGATAAAAGTTAATTTACTTTACCAGGTTTCTCCAGGCTTTGCAATACCTGTCTTTTTTAAAGGCCACTGCCAGCTATCTTGGCGGAACAAATGAAAGAACTGCCATCGTCACTCAAAGTTCCTTTTTCCCCGCAAAGTCTGAAGTGTACAGAAGGCACTAGAGGGAACAACCTTCGAAGATCTCAAACAGCTCTCCGGGGAAACGGCCATCACTGGCTTTCTTTCCTGAAGCAGGAGCTTCGAGGGTGGTGTTTCTCAAAGTCTGATCCATGTACAACTTGTACCAGAACCCCAATGATGTTTTTGAAAGTATATTATCTTGAGATCAATTCAACATTTATGGAATCTGAATCAATGGGCAGGGGGCTCTGCATTTTTAGCTGGCTCACAGGGTAATTCTTCTATAAGCTTGAGGTTAGAATCGTTTATATTTCTTGCAGTGCTACCAACGTGAGGTTTATTTGTGTTAACAAGCATTTTTATAAAACAAATAGATCAATGTGGTTTTAGCCACTCACATATCGACTTTGAATTTGAACAAGTGAGAGCTGAGTTTCACTAAGAAATGGCTACACAACTGCATTCAGATTACATAGAACCCAGCATATATTTGATTCAGAATCTGTTTTTAAAATCTATTAAAGCTGTAATTTAACAACCTATGTATTCAAACATATGACATTCTAAATTTTTAATGCACTGGAGACCACCAACTTAAGATATGTTGCTAGATCAACTAGATTTTGTGCTGACCTCTAATAGTTTGCTACTATTACTCTGCATATATTCAAAGTACAAGAGGGATACAGAGAAGATAGGTTTAAATCCTTAGTTTTTCTCAGGAGTTAGCATTCTGTACATATAAAACTGTGCACCTGAGTTCTATACAGTGGCTCTTGCTCACCAAGTTCAACCATGTACCAGGCTGGCCCAGGTATAGCCAGTCTCTGCTCCGGAACAGAAAATGAGGCAATCGCTGAACATAGAGCACATTTTATTGTGATGATGTCAGAGTTTTAGCTTTTGTAAATGTGAATTGCCTTGGTCTATCATTTATACTTATAAATCGTAGAATATTTCAGGTGAAGGCAATAAAATTTTTCTTTAAATCAGAAATAGATCACAGGTTAAAGAAAGAAAAAGAAATGCACTGATAGAGTGGGGAGAGTGAGGAAGCAGGAGTCGAAATGATATTCTATCTATCTGATTAGCAATAGGTTCTTCAGCCAAAGGGACCACATTGCTGGCAGCCTGCAATCAAAGTCTTGTAGTGAAAATTCTCATGACGAGTATCCAGGGGACAACAGAACACAAAGCATTTCGCTTTGCCTTTGTAAAGCAATAGATAATGCCCAAGTGCTCTCTGGGTTTTATTCAGTGAAATGTTTCCGCCTTCTCCTATAGCTCTTCTCAACTTATCATGCCATATTTAAAGCAAACATAGTAAGTATAAAAATAAGGATTTCAGTTTCTCCCAGCATAAGAATTATACAGCTTTATATACATAATCTTTGCAAGCCAAGTTTAGATCTGAAGATTAAAATGCACTATACGTACAGTTTTAAAATTTAGAAATACACTATAGTATCATTCCAAGGAGTCACTGAATATGATTAAGGAGGAGGCCAGGCTCCACTGGCCACATGGACAAACAAATATGCCACCAGTATCTTTGCCTGATGAGCGCAGGAAGCATCTAACACCTTTATCCAACATGTTTGATCAATGAGTTTGTGATCATTTCAAATTTAATTCAACAGAAAAAGAAGGACCACATTTTGGTAAGCACGGCTTTGTGTTTTGAGCAGGCTTTGGCTTAACTGGAGCTGGAGAATCTGTTTCTAAGTTTCTGGCTGTTGGTGGAGGCCTTGGTTCCTCTCTGTGTGGGCCTCTCCAGAGACATGCTGGAGTGTTCTCATGACATGGTGGCTCGCCTCCCTGAGAACTAATGAACTAAGGGGGCAAAGCAGTACCATCATGTGTTTTATGATTTAAACTTGGAAGTCATACACTGACATTTCAGCAATGTTTAACTGGATACAGTGAACACCTCTGTGTTGAGGGCTGAGACCCGTCTTAGAAGCACACTGAGATTATCATCTTGGACCAGCCCAGTTTGGATACATGGTATCTGGCTGGGTGGGATCTGTCCGCAAACGGACACATTCCAAGGGACCTGGTGTAATCTTCAAGGTGCGGTCTTTGATGGCATCTCCACCCAGTAATGGTTAATCCCTCCTTCCCCTAAGTTTATCATATGTTTGCCTCGCTGACCTTCTTTACTGTAACCTGAGATAATTGCTGATTTCTGTTTGATTAACTTTTAAAGTTCCTATAAAAATAAGGCCCTGGATATAGAGCGCCGGGAGAACTTGCCATCTATCTCCTCCCCGACCCCCAATTATTAAATGTAACTATTTTTGCAAATTACTATATCAGACTTCATGTTGTTTCGTGCAAGAAGACCATTGTTAGGAAGCTGCTTGATGCAGTGACCGTCTGTGGCAGGATCCATAGACTTTAGGAAGCTGTCTAGGCAGCGACCGTCTGTGGCTGGGGACCATAGACAGTTTTGTCAGGAAGCTGCTTGACGCAGTGACCTTCCGTGGCAGGAACCACGGAGTAGATCGTCCGCCGGAGTTACCGCGGAGTTACCGCAATACCTCTGTTCACCTGGAAAGAAACTACACAGGGCATAAATAAAGTAGCAACCATTAGGGAATTCTTATAGGCTGGCTACCACATCTCCCCCACAATAAATTTATGTGTGTCCTACTCTTTAATAAAATAAAAAATTTAGAGGGCTCCTATTTTCAAAAGAATAAATACCATCTAACTGCAATTAGAATGGCAATCATTAAGAATACGAACAGTAATAAATGCTGGACGGGATGTGGGGAAATAGGAACTTTTATACACTGTTGATGGATTGTAAATTAGTACAACCACTTTGGAGGTTCTTTGAAAAACTAGGAATGGAATCACCATATGACCCAGCCATACCACTACTCAGTATTTTTCCAAAGAATTGAAGTTAGAATACTATAGTTATACTATAGTTATACATGCATACCCATGTTTATATCAACACATTACACAATATACAAATTATGAAACCATCGTAGGTGTCCATCAACAGATGAATGGATAATGAATATGTGGTATATACACACAAAGGAATTTTACTCACCCATAAAGAAGAACAAAATGAGCCAGGTGTGGTGGCGCACGCTTGTAATCCCAGTACTTGGGAGGCTGAGATTGGAAGATCTGGGTTCGTGGCCAGCCTCAGCTACTTAGTGAGGCCTCTGCAACTTAGTGAGACCCTGTTTCAAAATAAAGAATGAAAATTAGGGCTGGGAGTGTAGCTCGAAGGTAGAATGCCCCTGAGTTCAATCCCCACTACCACAAAAAAAAGAACAAAATGATGTCATTTGCAGGAAAATTGATGGAACTGGAGAACATTAGGCTAAGTGATATCAGCTATTCTCAGAAAGTCAAAAGTCATATTTTTTTAATATGTGGAAGCTAGAATAAAAAGAAAAAGTAAAAGGGATTTCAGTCAAATGAGGAGAGAAAACAGTAAAATAGTAGAAGGGGGTTAAGGGGAGGGATGCAGGTGTGGGGGGGAGAGGATTGAGGAAGGGAACAGTTCAAATAAGGTCACATCCATAGAGGGTTTCACTATCAATCTCACTGATATGTATGGGGAGGTAGGAAGAGGGTATATGAAGAGAATTGCACAAAGTGATGTGTGTGCGGATGTTTATATCACTTTTTTTGTGTGTGCAGTACCGGGGATTGAACCCAGGGGCATTCTACCTCCGCACTATACCCCTGGCCCTATTTTTTTATGCTTTATTTTGAAACCAGCTCTCACGAAGTTGCGGAGGGCCTCACTAGATAGAGAGAGAGACAGAGAGAGAGAGAGAGAGAGAGAGAGAGAGGAGAGAGAGAGAGAGAGAGCTGAGACTGGCTGCGAACCCAGATCCTCCGGTCTCCGCCTCCCAAAGTACTGGGATTACAAGCGTGCGCTACCACGCCCGGCTCTGTTTATATCACTTTGAATCTCATTATGATGTATAATTACATTGCACCAATAAAAGTATGCAAAAAATAGAAATCTCTGCGATGTCCTCAAAGTTAAAGCACTAACCAATAGAGCCCACTAACCACTTTTATTATGAAAGTTTAACAAGTGGCTGCTGAAAACAGGAGTACTAGAGCTAACAAAATGTGTATAGACTCTGGAAATGTTACCAAAGGGATGCTACCTTGATCAACATTCTTACTGATATAATCCAAAAGGACTGGCCACACAACTTGGAGGAAGGAAGACATATTTTCTCACGGTTTTTAGAGAATTAGAGGTTTAGTCCATGTCAGGCCGGGCCTATCGGAGCTCAGGGCATGCTGGCAGGATGTGGAGAGAGGGGGAACATTAGGCTCCACTCTCACATCGTGGAGACCAGAAGCAGAGAGCAAGAGCAGGGGTAGGAGAGGACCTGATATCATCCCCAAGGCCATATCCTATGGGACCCCTCCTTAGCAACCAAGCCCTGTTTCCAACATTGCTACCTTGTTTCTGTGAGGGCTGGGGGAACATTCTAAATCCAAACCATTACAGATGCCCAAGAGAATCTGTTATAAAATCCACGCATACCAAAGTTGGCCACAGGAACACACTGCAGCAACCCACTAAGAGAGCTGAAGAAGTCCCACACCCAAGAGGAAATCTAATAGCATAGACCACTAAAAAAGTAACATAGAGACAGACTTCAGATCCATGTGTGACCACAGAGAAAAATTTGCAACTCTTCTCGGGGTAGACACGATTGAAGACTACGCTTTTGGGTGCATGGGTAGGAGCTCCACCACTACTGGTACATTGCAGTTTTAATTATAATTTTTGTAAAGAATAAACAAACAAAAACATCAGTGCTTTCCAATATACTTGGGGATCTCAATTAAGGAACAATGTTAATCCCATTTACCTCTCACCTTCCATTAAAAAGTCTTGATTCTTCATGCCATTCCAAATTATGTAGACATCCAGCTTATAATCATAGTATGCTGCTATATTCTTAACATCTGACTACAAAAATATACGTATCTAATTTGTAGCATTTGCCAGTTTCCATGGTGGAAATATTCTCATTGTGGCTAATTGGAAGCTACCAACAGGCTGCCATACACAGAGCTGGAAAGAGAGGTGTGTGCACAATGAGCTCCAGCTCAGCACAGTCTAGAACACATGCGTAATACTAACCATCTCTGGCTTTCACCCATCTGATCTTGCTTAATGTCTTAGGTAGATATCATAAAACTTATTCTTAAATATTTACACTTTGGTTCTCTATACGACCTCTGCCACAACCATTTAACTCTGCTGCTGTAGTGCTAGAGCAGCCACAACAGTTTGTAAATGGGTTGGCCTAGCTGTTTTCCAGCAACACTTTACTACAACACTTTCCACTAACATTGTAATATTTACCAGTAATTCTTTATACAAACAGGTGGCCGGTTGTAGTTTTCTGACCTGTGATCATAAGTGAGTAGATTTCCTAGAAGCAGAGCTTGAGGAAAGGATTTGGGTACACATGATGTGTTGAGCCAGGACTCTCAAGTGAAACCTACAAGGGACTGAGGGGGAAAGTCAAAGAAAGGCAAGAGGCTCAGCAAGGATGTGGCATCGTGTAAACAAAGTCTAAGCTTGACCTGATTTCGTGGAGGAGTTCTGAAGTACAGACCACACTCTGGAGTTGTCCTACCTTCAAACAAGGGGAATGGGCTTTTGTGTCCTGGTATCAGTCAGTTGGCCAGGCCCCAGAGGGGTGTCTCCATCTCTGGACAAGGTGGTTCAACCCAGGGCAGTGTCTTGGAGAAGGTTGCAGTTGTGTGCTGTTAGCTGCAATACTCAGGTGACTGCATCAGCTAGTGAAGGGAATCTAGCCTGATCCCAGCAGTATCCACTACAGCCCAGGTTCTCACGCTGAGCATGTGAATACCTTGAGGGGCTTGATATACATCAGTTACTGTGCTTCACTCTCAGTGTTTCTATTTCAGTAGGTCTCTAGTGAGACCCAGGAATTTTCATTTCTAAGTTCCCAGGTGATGTTCCCAGAGACCACACTTTAAGAACCACATATTAGAATATCAATCCTTTGAGTGAAGATAAGAGCTGAGATGATCCAACAGTGTCATTATAACTTGGTCTTATGATCTGAAGAATGGGAAGAAAGGAGTTTCATGAATGGTTTTCATTCTCTTTGGTTATGATTTTCTTTTATTCAGTAAATCTAGCTGTTTCAGTCAGCATTCTTACTATTCTGACCCAAAAACCCTGATGACAACAACTTAGAGGAAGAAGATTCATTCATGTGCTCACAGTTCTGGAGATTTCAGGGGTTCAGTCCATGTTAGGCCAGGTGGAGTCTGCAGAGCTCGGGGCATGGCAGCGGGAAGCAGAGAGAGAGATAGAGGGAGGGAGCATATGAGCTCTGCTTTCACTTCATGGGGGGCTGGTAGCAAAGCAGAGAGCAAGTGGAAGAGGGAACATATATAATCCCCAAGGCCACAACTCCAGGGACTTCTCTTCAGCAACGAAGCCTCACCTCCAACACGGCTGCATCTTGTCCATGAGGTCTATGGGGACATTCTAAATCCAAACCATATCACTAGCTTTTGTCTGAGGTGCATTTGTAGTACATTGCATGGATTTAGCAAAATGATCCACAGTATTATGTAAATAAAATTTAAGAATTTAATTCTTTTCTGAATTATTACTATCCTACTTCTGACTACTGATATCTTCTACATTTTGTGGCTCACCCTCAACACCATTAAGATGATCAGTTATCAATAACTTTTAAACAAGAACTGATATGTATCATCCAATTTGTATGACGTAGGGGAAAAAACAAACCACAAGCTTATTCCCAAGGCTTAACTGGTACCTACATGAGGCATCTCACCTTTAACAAGCACCAACTGGAAACCTGAGGGCTGGACACTATTGCCACATCTTTGTGCATGTGGAAACAGAGCTGCTTGTGAAAGTGAGTAAATTCAACATCAGAACTGCAAAACCACAGGAGAAACTGTGAGCCTGGTGGGGACATTCAGTACTGTCCCCTTGAATTTGCTTTCTTTCTGTAAGTCTGCTGTTGGCAGCTTCCCAAGATCATTACCTTCTTTTTAAGAAAGAGAAACAAAGATAATGGTACTTCTGACATTCTCCAATTGACAAATATATTGTGAATTCTACCTTTGCATCTTTATTTTCCATTTTAATCTTATAGAAAGTCTATGGCTGGGTTTAGATCTCAGAACTGGAAGGATTATTAGAACACCTTAGGATATGTGTAATATTTCTGATGCACTATAATGCCACCTCAGTTTGAAGTGTGACCAAATAATTTGTTCCTAATAACAAACAGCAACATTTACAAGTAATTAACTTTTTAAAATGATGGAGTGGGCTTGAGTTATTTTCATAATGTCAATGTCATGCTCTTGCATTCTAAAGTTTTCTTGAGCGTGTCATAGAATCTTGATATTAAATTGTTTCTGGAATTGTGCATCTGCCTGCCTCTTCCTGTAAGGATGTTTCACTAGGAAATATCAGTGAGTATGCAGATGAAGAATTTTTGGTGTGACCACTACAATCCAGTGGAAATATCATGTGAGCCAGAAAATTAAATCACATGCGGAATTTTAATGTTTTAAGTAATCACATTAGCAGAAGTGCAAAGAAGCAGGTTTATACTTTGTTTGACCTAGGATATATGAGTGATATCATTTCAACACAATAATAATATAAAAAACCTGAAGATAATTTACATTCTTTCTCCACACTTAAATTTGGAAACCTAGTGTGTGCAGCAATCTTAAATGTGGACTGGTCACATTTCAAGTGACCAGTAGTCCCATGACATCTCAGGTATAGATTGATCCCTTTAATATATGGCAAACAACAGAACCCTGTAGCCTAAAGAGATTTTTTCAAGGTCAAAAAGCTAATTAGAGAAAAAGAAAGAGATTTAGCTCATGCTCACTGGGTCCCCCGCTAGCATATCACAGCACTCCAGTTATCCAGAGTGTCTTAAGACACTCTGGAAATTCTAGTGTCTTAAGAATTTCCCTTCTAGAAGAAAAGGCTAAAAATGAACAGAGCTGTTGGCCTCAGGGAAATATAGTGTGATGTTTAAGACCATAAGCTCTTGGACCAGAGTGCTGTGATTCCTACCCTGGTTCTTCCATGCATTAACTGTCTATTCTTAGATTACTTAATTTCTCAGTGCCTCAATTATTTTTATCTGTAAAATGTTGATGTTACTAATACTACCTGCTTCCCAAAGGGGTATAAGGAATATATATATGCATATATCTCTATGTTTATATATATGAACAAAATAAATGTACATATATATATGTATGTATATATACACATAAATGTATATATATGAATTTATACAAACACACATATAAAATCCAGAAAAGTACCTGTAGGTGTGAACTCTGTATTACTAATATTTTTCAAAATCTTCTAAGACACTATTTTAGATGAGTATAAATTAAGCCTAAACCCATGTTCTTCTATCTGACGATTCTACACTATACTAGAAGGAAAGCATCCATCATGTCATCATATAGTACTTATTGAATTTCAGAGCATTTTTTTAACTTAAAAATGCTTGGGAAAAATGAGTTCCTGACTGATTTTTGTTTCCTCCCAAGTCTAAATATAAACCCCCCTGTGTTCCCAATAATTGGGTTAATGAAGACATTACTCTTCTCTTTCTCTCTGTCTGTCTGTCTGTCTGTCTGTCTCTCTCTCTCTCTCTCTCTCTCTCTCTATATATATATATACACATATATATGTGTATATATATATACACATATATATGTATATATGTATATTTCTGTTTGCAATTTCTTTCCTGATCTCCAAAAGGAATGCAAATGTATTTAACTATCATTTTCAGTAGAGAGAAGGCATGCATAATGATCTGAAATCTAACTGAATGCTCAAAAATCGTGACTGCCCAAATTCAACATGAATCAAAACCATCTATTCACTGTCAACTCAGTGCAAGAGATGATCCAGAGCCAAGAGTTCCTCCAAAGTCTAGTTTAAAGCTAGGAATCATTTGGGGTGTGTGTGTGTGTGTGTGTGTGTGTGTGTGTGTGTGTGTGTTTCCCAACTTAGGTGAACCAAGGTCAAAATAATTTTCTTTATTGCAAAAACACAGAAAATTGTTCTGTAAAATATGCCCTAAAAACAATAGTATCTGATTACCAAAGAAGGCCACTTTATCCTTCTTTCTAAGAGTTCTTAGTAGCTGATGTTATTTGGGGAATGTATCAGGTGAATTTATTGTGGGCAGACTGTGAAATGGGGTCACAGCCCCACAGTTTATTTTACAATCTTTCCTATGTTGAACTGAGCTATACAAATATGTAATTTCACCTCCACTAGTAACATCCGTTATTGGAGTCCAGAAAGTTTTTACGTGCTTAAAGTGGGATTATTTCTCAGAATCTGTAGAATTTTTAGATTTATATATAGTTCCCAGGTAGGGTAAAGCTCTTTTACATGTTAATAATGCTATCCTTTGAACTCCAAAGATCACCTCTTGACTGGGGGTTCTCTCAGGAATGGGGATATTTGAGGTGATTTGTGGTGGCCTGAAAGTATTTTTCCATAGCATATAACTGTCAAACTATGCCTCTAGGTTATAATTGAGCAGGTTGGTCTGATTCCCATTGCTCACTGGGACTATTTCTTTTTAATGGTTTATGGTTTCCGACACAAAAATAATAATAATAAAGTGAGCTATGACTGGTTGCTATATTCCAGATTTTTTCCCTCTAGATGAAATTTGAACACATTTCACTACGTTGCTATTTTATCTTTCTCTGCCCCCACAGTGCAGTTCTCTTTTCCTTCTTGATCTCAGTCCACTCTCAACTCATCTTGACATAGACTTTAATAGACTTTGTAACATCCTTCTTCATGTCCAAAGGATTCATCAGTGGTAAGCGTCACTGTAATGTTTGTTGATTGTCAACATTTTAATGCTCAGCTGGAAAATCTTAGTATTTCCCTTTCACCATGACTTGTAGAAGACTTGAAAAATCAATAGCTTATTTTCTTTCCAACTCATTTGAAGTGAAATGGAAGAAAGTAAAAACAATTTTATTAATATCAGCCATTCAGGGATAGTAGGTACATTTAGTACATTTCAGGGTCATATGCTCAGTCTGTTCCAAATCATGATCAGTTCGTTCGTTCTCTCTCTCTCTCTCTCTCTCTCTCTCTCTCTCTCTCCCCCCCCTAACATTATTGAAAAAAGACTACTACATCTGAAATCAGAGGAGGTGAATATTATTTCTGCTCAATTGCTTACTACATGACTTTGGCACATCCCAGAATCTTTCTGAGCTTCCATCCCCTTGTACATAATTAGGGCTTAGAACTCAAGTGGGGAGGTCATTTTCTCTCCTCAACTGACCCTTCTTTTAGTGACACCATTCTGTTCCCACTCCATGTCATACTGGCAGGGCTGTCAATCACAATGACATAGACCTGACCACAGCGGGACAAGGGTCATCATGCTTTCTTTTTTGACTCTTGAATGGAGATTCAAAGAATGGAGGGTGAAGGAACCAAGTCATCTTAGTAATCTGATGAATTCCAGTTATTTAGCTGAGCATTTACAAAATGTTAGACATCATTCCATGTGTTTTATATGAATTACCTTGTTTAGTTCTCACAACCACTTAACTATAGCATCTATCTGTGGGATACCTGTAGTATATATTATTGTCTTAAATTGGATTTCTCCAAAAGCAGAACTCATGACAGAAATTGGAAACAAGCAATTTCTTTGAGAGCTGATCCCAGGAGGCAAGAAATGTGTGTGGTGACACAGAGAAAGTAGAAAAAGCCGATAAAGGTGATGTTAATGATTCAGTTATGGCTTTTATGATGTGCAGTGTGAATTGCAGCCTACCCACGGATCCTAAATTATGAGTAAAACAGTTCACATGCTCCATGTGAATAAGTGGTTGTTTGTATATTTTTTCTTTTTTATTATAGTGTTTTGTGGACATAAGGAGAGGGTTGATTTTATGTTTGGGACAACATGGAATAGTGTGGAAATGGTGTAGATAAAAGCAGAAGCTGAGAAACAGAAGGCACCATAAGCTTTTTAGGACTCATAGACATCATGGAGTGAATTGATACTTCACAGCATATGAAATTGGAATGGGATGTTGGACTGAGAATGTAGAATTGGAAGTCACAGTGGAATTTTCAAAATTTTTAAGGTCTGGTAGACCCTAGATACCATATAACTTAAATCAAGGCAAAAACCACAAAGATACACCAGTCCACTTTTACTGAATTGTCATAATATCCATTTATTCAAATTTGGGGCCATAACAAAAAATAACTTCTGGATTTGAATTGATTCTCTATAAAATCACTCTGTCCTCAAGAACAGTGGATAAAAATTCACCCTAAATATTAAATAGCAGTGGGTACCTCTATAAATTGTATTTTCTTCCCTAATAATACATAGGTGAGCCAAGGATTTGAGATCCTTCAAGTAGGGAATCTGAAGTCTGAAATTCATATTCCATTTTTATATCACAGTTTATAAGATGAATCCCAGGAAGTACAAAAACTGACTTCATTTTCTTTCCACAGGAAAAATAAATAAATAAAAAGGTGGGGCTTGGGGAGTGTATATTAAACACACAGGCTGAATAGGTTCTGACTGTATCATAACTTTTTCCAACAGCATCTTAAATCCAAGTTATTACTCTATGTTGTTTATCTGGTACTTTGTATTGCCTAACACTTGCTGCTGGCAGATTTAGGACAGAGTATAAGTCTTGCTTTGTGCTTGAATCCTTGAATAACCTGAAGATGGATAATGGAAAAGCAGAGTTTGTTCAGAGATGGTTTCAAAAAGCACAGCCTCCGTAACATGAAATAAAGTGTACATTTTACGGGTGGGATCGAGTTTTCAAATTTAGTAATCCATAGAAAGTGGTCATCATTTTCATTGTTGTCAGAGAATTCACCTGCCTGGACCTAAAATTCTCATATCCTTTTGTTAACAAAATCAAGACTTGATAAAGTCAAGTCAATGAGCATGTATTGAACACTCAATTTGTGTTACTAGTATTGGCACAAAATTTGTGGAACCACATGCCATCTGAATGAGGTGTCCCTAACTCTTTAAAGCCAGGCAAATTTTTTCATGTTCTCTATCATCAATGGAATATGAAAATCTTCCCCCAAGACACCTGAGGAGTCTAGGTATGCTAGCATATATATTATATATATATATATAATATATGCTATATATACATACTTATATATATATTTTTTCTTATATACATACTTTATATTATATATATATATTTTTTTATATACATGCTTTCATTGGTGCATTGTAATTCCACATCACAGTGAGGTTCACAGTGGTATAAACACGCATGCACACAGCACTTGGTGTGCTTCCCTCTGGACCCCACCCTGTGTTGGGCCCTCCACCCAGTGCCATGAAAGGACCTGGTGGACTAACAGAAGCCTGCTCTAGAGTACCGGGCCTCTTCCACGTGGCAGTGACTCAGCATATCAATGGCAAAGATGGCGCTGGTGGACCCCTCAGAGGGAGGTCCCGCGGTTAGCCCCACCTAACCTCAGGAGGGCTATGATAGGCAGTTACCTCCTTCCGTGCTCACGGACAACAGGTGCCTCCGCCTATGATAGGTCACAGGGGGGCGTAATGACCTGACCGTCCCCTGCCATTGGGCCCCACCTTACTGCCCGGGGATTTCCTTTATGGCCTTTACTTTAAAAGTGCGACTGTCTTTCTAATAAACGAGATCTTGCTTGACTTGTCTCCCGGCTCCCTGGTCTTTGAGCGAGCCGTGACACTTGCCCCCCTGTCCAGTTCGTGCCACTCTCGGGCAGGACCCCGAGAACCCTGCTCTTCCCCCCTCATACATATTAGTGAGATTGGGAGTGATATCTTCATATGTGGAAATAGTATTACTTTTTTTTTTTTTTTTAGTGAAAAATATTTATTTTTATTTTTATTTTTTTTTATTGGTGCATTGTAATTATACATTTAATAGGTGTTAGGCTATAAGAGTCATACATGCACACATTGCCCGATTTGCCCTCCCTCAAATCCCACCCCGTTCCCTCCCTTTAGTGCTTTGCACAGTGATTTGAGTTTTATAAGTTTGGCTGTATACCTCCTGCGTTTTAGTGTGTTACCTCCACCCCCCTCCCAACTCCCTCAGATAGGTCCTCTTCTTTGTTTATCTAAAGCTTTCCCCTTCTTTGTTTGGCGTCCCTTCTAAGTCTCCTCCTCTCTAGCTTCCACATATTAAGGCGGACATCCGACCTTTCACTCTTTGTGCCTGACTAATCTCACTTAGCATAATGTTCTCTAATTCTTTCCATTTCCCTACA
>PVJS01046108.1:0-15950 GCA_004027185.1 Glis glis | reverse complement strand
CCTGTGCATGGAACCATTGCCGCTCTGCCCCTCTCTCTGCAAGCGTGGGTCTCCGCGGTCTCCACTTGGGCTGTCCCTATGTCTCTCTCTGTCTACACCTATGGTAGGAGACACTGGCAAGGGGCCCTGGGCTTGTGTCTCTCTTTGCCTACAGAAGCAGTGGTTGTCGCTTTGCCCCGATTCTGTGTAAACACAGAACTCTACGTTTTCCACAGCGAGGGCTGTTTTGGACCAATTTCCCCAGGCACCACAGTTGTATGTTCTGTGTCTATCCCCGGGGACTCTATAAGGGTGCTGTGACCCCTGGGTTGCAAGTCGGTCCCACCCAAATGTCACCAGGGATTGTCTGCTTATCCACGCGTCTACCGCATCCCACAGCAGACCCTACTCCCACCTCCTCCGGGGCAATCTGCACTGTCTTAGACCCCGTGAATCCCTGTGGCCGCGCTGGGTGGTCTCCCCCTGGGGTGGCTCATTGACTTACGGCCTTGTTGAGTGCTGCTCTTAATATCTGGGGTAGGGGGTGTGCTCAGCCGCTGCCACAGGTTCTGGTCAGGCCTCCGGGTCCTGGGGACTCTGCCGAGTGTGGATCGAACTGCTGCTTGCTTTTGTTGCTGATACTCTGCAGTGCTGGTTTTAGAAGAGCTCCCTGGCTTTGTTGGTGGCCTGCAGAAGCCGCAACACTGGTAGCCCTTGGCGTGGTTTGACCAAGATGGCACCGCTGCCGCTTCTGGTGACGCAGCAGTTTGGGTCTGTGTCACGCGTGAAGCGAGTCGCTGCTCGCCTTCACTGCTGTTATTCTGCTGCTGCTGGGTTCACAACAGGTCGCTGGTGTCTCTTTTGGTCTTGTGTAGGAGCCACAATGCTGGTAGCTGCCAGTAAAGTCCTGCCGAGATGGCGCTGCTGCAGCCACTGTCGCCGTCGCCGTTTGGTCTCTCAAGTGTGGAGCGAGCCTCTGCTTACCTTCGTCTCTGCTGATCTGCAGCTGCTGAACTTCCAACAAGTCTCTGGCTTCTCTGCTGGTGGTGTGTGGAAGCCGCAATGCCGGTAGCGGCCAGCGTGGTCAGGCTAAGATGGCACCGCCGCCGTCCCTTAGGTAAAGCGCTTGGAGCTTTTTACTTTCCTCTGTTTCATCTTCTGGCTTTGATTCCGTCACGTTTCAAACTTTTCGTTGTTTACTTCAAGTTTGTGTTGCCTTTCTTCTGTGGAGAGGTTGCTTTCACAGAGAATGGGATGTGGGTCTCAGAGAGATCGTAGCGTGGTGTCTCCCTTGGTCGCCATCTTAGATCTCTCCAGTATTATCTTCTTTGGGTTATGCTTATCAGGTAAATTTAATCTTTCCATAACTGACTGTTCATAACTCTCCTGAGGATTTCCCTAAATAAGCTTTTTGCCACTTTCTGTTCCTTTGTACCTTCTGAAACTCCCACAGCGCATATACTGGTTTATCTGATGGTGTCCCATAAGTCCCTTAGACAGTAATTTTTTGCATAGTTGTCCAATGTGATTTTCTGGAAAGTTCTATTCTGATATCTTTCCAAGATTACTTCTCTGGTCTTTTCTTTATAGGAATTTTAGCATTAGTCTTGCAGTATCAGCAAAAAAGTCAACTGGGATGTTGATAGGCTTTTTACTCAATCCCTAGATAAAATGGGATGGTATTTCTGTCTTAAAAATATTATCTTCCCCTATGTGAACAGGGTTATTTTTTCCTACAGATTTAAATTTTTAATTCCTTTTGAAGGTTTTTTTTTGTTGCTTTCCATTTGCAATTCCTTGAATCTTTTTTCTTCAGTGTACCCCTACTTTATTCCTTGGAATGTTAGTGTAAATGGAATTTTCTCAATTTCATTTTTTATCACCAGTGAATGGAAATACAAATATTTTTGCCTATGGATCTGTGTGTTGTTTCTATCAATTGGGATAAATCCTTACATATGGTGATCCATTTGGCCGTTTCAAACCAGGTTCAATCATGCTCCCTGGCCCTACTAAAAAGTGCATTATTTGGTAATTATCTGGGAACCCAAGCACATAAATATCTTAACATATGCTAATTTCCTTAATAAATGTTTCTCCTCAAGGATTTGAGAAATCATTAACTGTGTTGTGTAAGTAGGTCTCTGACCAGGATTTGAAGGTGACTTGAGTTTGCTACTGGATTGAGGTCCTTAAATCTTATGGATATTAACCTTTCATTGGGTTTCTACTTTGCAAATATTTTCTCTCTTTCCATGTGTTTTCACTTCACTCTGTTGGTTGTTTCCTCTACTGCACAGAAACTTTTAAGTTTGACAAAATCTTATTTATCTATGTTGGCTTTTGTTGCCTGTGCTTTTTTTTAATGCATAGCCTAATGACAAGGAGCTTTTCCCATAGGTTATCTTCTAGTATTTTCATAGTTTTAGGCCTTATATCTAAGTCTTTAATCCATTTCTAGTTGATTTTTGCATATGGTATAAGATGAGGATCTATTTTCTTCCTTTTGTGTGTGAACATCCAGCTTTCTCAACACCATTTATTGGAGTTAGCATTCTTTCCCTGTTGTATTTTCTTGTCACATGATAAAGATTCCTTAGCAACTTCTAGCCATAAAACTTTGGTTAATATAGACTACTTATAAAATTCACAATATTCTACTCTCTTCATTCAATTTCTAGTTAACTAAAGGGTTTTAGTGGCTTTGTGGATCAATATCTGATGTAATTCAGGAAATTCTTTGCCACATTTTTCAAACATTATTTGAGGGTAAATGTGTGGGTTTATTTCTGTTACATTTGTCCATGTTTCTGTTTTTATGGCAGTGCCTTGTCTCTGCCTTACTCCAACTCTGTGAGTGCTCTGGCTTCACATACTGGCCTCCTCTCTTCCATCTTCTTCCTGACAGCTTCAACAGAGAGTAAGAAACAAAAACAGTCAGATAAGGGCAGTCAGAGAGAGGGGCAGACTATCTGCCTCTGACTCTGTCTTAGTTTCTATGTGTATCACTGTCTGTCTCTGTCTATATTTGTTTCTATCTCTTTTTCTTTCTCTTTCATTCTTTGTTTCATTCTTCATTTCTGTCTGTTTCTGTCTGACTCTCCTTTACTGCCTGCTTCTGTCTCTGACTGCCTCTTTTTGACAATGTCTGACAGAATGTCTCTTCATCTTTCTGTTTCTGTCTTTGTCTTGTCTGTCTGCCTCTGTATCTTGATTTTCTTCAAAATCTCCTAATTTCTAAAGCTCCCTTGTCTCAGTAAGGGTTATCATCATTCACCTTGGATCTAATCTTTGATCTTACCCATTGACTCTATCTTGAAATTATATCTAGCATCATATCACTCTTCTCCAACTTGAAGACTATTATCATTGTCCAAAATCACACTTCTCTCTAGCCATGATTACTGTGATAGCTTCCTAGACTGGAATTCTTGCTTCCACTCTAGCTATCCTACTGTATTAGTTTTGACTAAATTTGGTTGTACACAACAATGACTAAGCAGTCTAAGATGTTGGGTTTTTTTCTTCTCATAAAAAAAGTGTGGAGGTTGCCAGTCCAAGGTGGATATGAATGCTCTATAGAGTCATGAAGGATCCAGGTACCAATCTTTATGCTCTACCATCTGGGCATATGGGCTTTAAGAATCAAGGTCTCATCATGGTTCAATGTGACTATTAGAATGCCAGATATCATATGAAGAAAAAGATAAGGCAGAAGGGAAAATGTGGGCTCTTCTTAGCTGAGGAAATTCCACTTAAGGAATGATCCCAGAATCACTCCCATTGCTGCTGGATGTAATAATGTACTATTTTGTTCCAAGCACCAAAGTATCTGACAAAAATTGAGGAATTTAGTCTTAGGTATGAGTGGCTGATAGATATAGGCATGAGAAAGTGGCAATGTATGCTCTACCCAGCATTAGTCTACTCTCCACATTGACAGTTAGGCTGGTAAACCATTTTACTCCCAAAGCTAAATGGTTTCCTATCATTTCCTAGCATAAAATCTCATAATGGCTTCTCTTTACCCTAAGAATAACATTCAACTCATCTACCTTGGACTTCAATGCCTTAAAGCCATCATTTCCATATATAACTCTTGGACCTCATCTGCTTCTACTCTCCCTCTTTTCACTATGAACCCACCACACAGAACTTCAGTTCAGAAAACGTACCACCCTCACTCAATTCTGACATAACTTGAAATTGACTCAGTCCAGGTTTTCACATGACTGACTCCTCCTTGTCACTCAGAACTGAGCTCAAATGCCACACGTCCCACAACATCTTAAGTGTGGTACAAATTATAGTTTCTTTCCATTCAATTTCCCATTTTTGAAAGTGTCTATTGTGTTTAATGTTAATAGCTACTTCCCATAAGAATGTAAATTTATTTTTTTATTTGGTGTGTTGTAATTTTATATCATATTGGGGTACAGGGTGTTAGAAAAACACATGCACACAGCTCTTGGTGCCCTCCCCACCGAGTTCCTCCCACCTCCCTCACCCTCCCCACGCAAGTCTTTGAGATTGGAATTGGTAGTTTTGTATACATTCATAGCATTATTTCAATTATTACATTCTTTATGACTTTGTCTGCCCTCCACTCTTCTCTAATCCCCCTCAGTCACTCTCCTGGAGTCTCTGCTCATCTATCTGATGTTGCCCTTATTTCTGAATATCTCTGTAGTTTCCACATATAAGAGAAAACATACATATGCTAGTTTTTTGAAACTGGCTATACTCAGTATAATCTTGAGATCCATCCATTTTCCTGCACATGGCATGATTTTGTTCTTCTTTATGACTGAGTAAAATTCTAGGGTGTGTATATACCAAAGTTTTGTGATTCATTCATCTGTTTATGGACACTTAGGCTGGTTTCATAATTTGACTATTGTAAATTGTGCTGCTATGAACATGGATATGCAAGTATCATTATAATATTCTGATGAGTAGGTGGTGAAGATTTTCTCCTGTTCTGTAGACTATTTCTATAGATTCATGATTGTTTATTTTGCTACGCAGAGGTTTTTAAATTTAATGTCCCATTTATTAATTCTTGTTTTAATTTCTTGAGCTTTTGGGGTCTTATTGAGGAAGTTTCCACCTATAGCTATATGTTGGAGTGTTGGTCCTAAGCCCTCTTCTAGCAGTTTCAAAGTTTCTGGTCTAATTTCTAGGTCTTTGAACCATCTTGAATTGACTTTTGTGCAGGGTGAGAGGTTAGGGTTTAGTCCATTTTTCTACATATGGATAGCCAGTTTTCCCAACACCATTTGTTGAAAAGGCTGTCCTTTCTCCAGTGTATGTCTTTGGTGTTTTTATCAAAGATCAACTGGTTATAGATATGGGGCTTTGTTTCTGGGTCTTCTCTTTCATTGGTCTATGTGTCTGGTTTTTTTGTGTGTGCAGATACCATGCTGTTTTTATTATTATCACATTGTAGTATAATTTGAAGTTAGATATTGTGATGTCTCTGGCATGGTTCTTAATGTTGAGAGTTGCTTTGGCTATTCTGGGTCTTTTGTTTTTTCCTATGAATTTTATAACTGATTTCTCTAGGTCTGTGAAAAGTGAAGATGATATTTTGATAGGGATTGTGTTGCATGTGTAGATTGCTTTTGGTAGGGTGGCCATTTTGATTATATTTATTCTGCCTATCCAAGAGCATGGGAAGTTGTTACATCCAAAACCTTCTTCAATTTCATTCTATAGTGATTTATAATTTTCATCATAGAGGTCTTTCACCTCCTTAGTTAATTTTTTTGAGGTTATTGTGAATGGAATTGTTTTCTGTATTTCATTTCAGTGGATTCGTGATTGGTATAAAGGTATGATAATGGTTTTCATAGGTTGATTTGTATTCTGCTATTTTGCTGAAACTAACACCTCTAGATGTATTCTGGTTGAGTTTTTTTTTTTGATCTTCTAAGTAAAGGATCATGTCATCCACAAACAAAGATTGTTTCAGGTTTTCTTTCCCTACTTAAATTCCTTCAATTCCTTTCTCCTGTCTTATTGCTGAGGCTCAAGTTTTGAGTACTATGCTGAATAGGAGTGGTGACAGTGGGCATCCCTGTCTTGCTCCTGATCTTAATGAAAATTCTGTCAGTTATTCCCTATTCATAATGATGCTGGCTTTGGGTTTGTTGTATATAGTCTTTATGATGTTGAGGTAGGTTCTCTCTATTCCTAATTTACTCAGTATTTTTACCGTGAAAGGGTATTGTATTTTGTCAAATGTTTTTCCTACATTTATTGAGATAATTATGTGATTTTTGTACTTAGCTCTATAAATGTAGTGATTTACATTTATAGATTTGTGTATATTGAACCAGCCTTGCATCCCTGGGATGAAGCATACTTGGTCATGATGAACTATTTCCTTGATGTAGTTTTGAATGTGAATTGCTAATATTTTATTGAGAATTTTTGCATCTATTTTAATCAATGATTTTGTTCTGTAATTTTCTTTTCTCATGTTATCTTTATTTGGTTTGGGGATTAAGATAATACTGGCTTCATAGAATGAGTTTGGTAGTTTTCCTTATTTATCTATTTCACAGAATAATTCGAAGAGCATTGTACTTAGTTCTTCTATGAAGTTCTTGTAGAATTCAGCTGGGAATCCATCTGGGCCTGGAATTTTCTTTGATGGGAGAACTTTTATTGCTATTTTGATCTCTTTGCTTCCTATTGGCCTGTTCAGGTTTTCTCTGTCCTATTGGTCCAGTTTAGGTAAGTTGCAGGTGTCAATTTCCTCTGGGTTTTCTATTTTATTGGAATATAAGTTTTCCAAATAAATTCTAATAATATTTTGGATTTCCACACTATCTGTGCTGATATCTCCATTTTCATCCCTTATTCTTGAGATTTGAGTCTGTTCTTTATTTCTTTCTCTTAGGTTGGCTAAGTATTTGCCAATCTTAATTATCCTTTCAAAGAACCACCTTTTTGTTTTATTGATCTTCTGGATTGTTTTTTGGTTTGTTTGTTTTCTATTTCATTAATTTCTACTCTGATTTTGTTTATTTCCTGCCTTTTGCTGACTTTGAGTTAAGTTTTTTCCTACTTTTCAAGGCCCTTGAGGTGGAGCATTAGATAATTTTTAGTCTTTCTGTTTTTCTTATGTGGTCACTTAATGCTATAAATTTTCCTCTTAACACCTCCTTCAGAGTGTCCCATGAATTGTTGTGTGTCTATTTTCATTTGATTCTAGGAATTTTTAATTTCTACCTTCATTTCTTCTCGGGCCCATCTTCATTTAATAATGTAGCATTCAATCTCCATGTATTTGTGTAGTTCCTCTGAATCTTCTTGTTGTTGGTCTCTATGTTCAATCTGTTATGATCTGAGAAGATGCAAGAAATTATATTGATTTTTAAAATTTGCTGGTGCTTGCTTTGTGCCCTAGAATACGGTCTATTTTTTCAAAGCTTCTGTGAGCTGCTCAGAAGAGTAAGTATTCAGCTGTTGTTGGGTGTAATATTCTGAATATGTCAGTTAGGTCCAATTGGTTTATAGTGTTCTTTAGGTCTAAAGTATCTTTACTAATCTTTTGTCTGGATGACTGATCTAATGGTGTTAGAGGTGTGTTGATGTCTCTTAGGATTATTATATTGGGGTCTATCTGAGTCTTCAAGTCAGGAAGAGTTTGTTATACATAGGTAGGTGTACCAATATTAGGGACATAAATATTTAATATGGTTATGTTTTAATTTTAAATGGTTCCTTTTATCAGTAAGAAGTGACCATCTTTGTCTCTTCTGAAAAGTTTTGGCTTAAAGTCTGCTGTGTTGGATATGAGAGTAGCCACCTTGCTTGCCTTCAGTCTTTGCATGGAAAAATTTTTTCCATTCTTTCACCTTTAGCTTATGAATCTCTCTCTGTATAAAATGTGTTTTTTTGCAAGAAGCATATAGTAGGATTATAGGTTTTAATCCAATTTGTTAGTCGATGTCTTATAACTAGGAAATTGAAAACATTCATTTTCAGTGTTATTCTGGAGAGATGATTTTTGTTTCCTGTCATTTTGAATTAAGTTTTTTATTTGAGGCGATATTAATTTTTGTTTAGTTGTTCATCTTGTGGTATCCATTCCTTCTTTGGTTCCAATGTTTATTTTTTGTTTCTTCTTTGTGGTTTATTTCTTTGGGTATTTATCAGGTGCTGGTTGGGTTCTCATGAATTCTTTTAACTTCTGCGTACCTTGGAAAGTTTTTATTTCTCCATCAGTTTTGAAGGATAACTTTGCTGTATATAGCAGTCTTGGTTGGAAATTGTTTTCTCTAAGAGCTTGAAAGTGCATCACTCCATGCCCTCCTGGCACTCAGTACTTGGGTTGAAAAATGTGGAGAGTCTTATCATTTTACCTCTGAATGTCAGCTGCTTTTATGCTCTCGACCCTTTTAGGATTCTCTCCTTAGCATCAATGTTGCATATTTTGATTAAAATGTGATGTGGGGATGATCTTCTTTGGTCTTGTCTGATTTGGGTTCTAAATGTCTCCTGTGCATGGATGTCCTCATCTTGATCCAAGTTTGGGGAATTTTCTAATATTATTTCTCTGAAGACATTCTTAATTCCCTTTGTCTGGGATTCTATGCCTTCTCCAATGCCAAGTACTCTTAAGTTTAGTCTTTTAAAAATATATCTTAGTTCTTGAATGTTCTGATCCTGCTGTTGTGTTGTTTTTTCTAAATCAGGACTATTTTTTCCACTTGAATGTACTATCTTCTATGGCAGGGACCCTGTTTTCTTTCTTTTTTTTTTTTGTGGTACCGGGGATTGAACGCAGAGGCGTTCTACCTCCGCACTACGCCCCCAGCCCTATTTTTTATGCTTTATTTTGAAACCGGGTCTCACAAGGTTGCGGAGGGCCTCACTAAGGAGAGAGAGAGAGAGAGAGAGAAAGAGACAGAGCAAGAGCTGAGGCTGGCCACGAACCCGGATTCTCTGGTCTCCGCCTCCCAAAGTACTAGGATTACAAGCGTGTGCCACCTCGCCCAGCTAGAGACCCTGTTTTCTATGTGGTCTAATGTAGTGATAGCTTCAATGTGATTTTTTATTGACTCTTTCAGTTCGTTCAGAGTTTCTGTTACTTCTTTATGGATACAGTTCTTTGTAACTTAGATGTTTTCTCTGATTTCCTTCTTGACATCATCGATCACACTGAAAATCAAAATCCTGAATTATCTGTCTGCCATCCTCTGTACCTCTGTTTCAGTGAGTTCCATTGTTATGGGCTTGTGAGTATTACTAGTAATTTTAGTGAACTTTTCCCCCACATTTTCAGGTATCTTAGGGACCTGAGATGGAATATGGATTAGTTTCCAATTGTTTGCTTCTTATAATTGGGTGTTTAAACTCACCACTCACTGCCTCCTTAAAAATTGGTAGATAGTCTGGTTCAACTGGGATATTTCAGTGTCTACTTTGTCTGGTTACCTCCTCTAGGCTGCTGAGTGATCTGGGCAGGATTTATTGCCTATTCAAGAAGGTGGTCTGTTTTCAATTTGACTCTTTTGGTTTGAGGAGAGGAACAAACCAGCTATGGATATGTTGCGATTGGTACAACAACAAGATGGTGATTTCCTCTGGTTTCTTTTTATGTCATGTATCCAAGACTGGATTGGGAGCTGGAGAAAGCAGCAACCTAGAAATGACAATGAATACATAGAAAAAAATCCATCCAAAAGCCTTCTGTCTTTAGCCAAAGGACCATGGAAAGAGCAATCTAGTGGTACAGAAAATTTTTAGATAACTGCAAATCACCACAGAAAAAAAAAGTTGCCACACTCCCAATCCTAGCAACAAATACAAGGTGAGGAACCTCAATTTTTACCCTCACAGTGCTGCAAAGAGGTTCCCCACACCCCTCTCCCTACAGGGTGGTTTCAAAGAAAGTTGGGTGGGAAGCCAGGCCCTTCATTCACAAATAACAAAAATGAGGTGACTTTACTCTCCTGAATGGGATGGTAGCAGAAGAGGCCTAGTGGAATAATGACTTCTACCAGGACTGTGTTGGCCAAGTAATAGCTCCCCAAATTTGTCCATGTCCTAATCTCCAGAAACTGTGAGTATGTTATATTGTATGGCAAAATAAAATATGTAGATGAAATGACAGATTGTAAGATATGGAGATTTCCTAGTCTCCTGAGCTCTCAAATGTGTAACAGAGGACCAGAAGAATGGGTTAGAGTGATACAATATGTGAGGACTTTTACCCATCATTGCTGCCTTTGAAGTTGGAGGAAGGTGGTTGGTCATGAGCCAAAAGATATGGCAATATCTAGAAACTGAAAATGGTCCATAACTTACAGGCAGCAGAATAGGAAAGGAACTCCCTCCCACCCCAAGAAGGTATTTAATTCTGCCAGTGACTCAAATAAGCAGGAAATAGATTTTCTCCAGAGCTTCTAGAAAGAAATGTAGTCTCCTAACACCTGGATTTTACATCAGTAAGACTCATACTGAACTCTTGACCTGCAAAACTATAAGATAACAAATATGTGCTACTTTAAAAGCAATAAAGTTTTGGCAATTTGTTGCAGCAGCAATAGGAAATAAATACAATTTCCCAGGATTAACTAGCCTTCCACCCTGCATGAGTTTTCAATGGATGCCATATAGGAAACAGTAATGAGGCACTTCCCACCCCATCCTGCCCCTGGTGTCAACATCAACATGGGCCTAGTGGGGAACTTGGATTTTTCACCTCACCTGGAAGTACTAAGGCAGTGAACTTCCTTTCATTGTCTGGCATGGTCTGCCAAAACAGAAGATTTGAATAATACACAGAGCCTGATTACATCCCAATATCCAGAATACAACAGATTGCATCATGCCTGACTTGGAAATTTTGGGGAGCATGTTAAAATGTCTGCCTTAGAATTCTAACTGCTATAATCCAAAGACATGACCATGTAACTTAGAGGAAGGAAGATTTATTTGTTCATGGTTTCCTTGGAAGTTTTGTGTTCAGTCCATGTGAGGCCAGGTCCTAAAGATCTCAGGGCATGGTGGTGGTGGGAAGTAGAGAGAAGGAAAGTTCAAGGATTTTCTCTCACATCATGGAGGCTGGAAGCAAGAGAGAGCAAAAGGGGAGGAGGAACCATATATAATCCCCAAGGCCACAGCCCCAGGTACCCACCTCCTCCAGCCATTTCCTGTCTGCCTAGGTTACCACCGAGATAAATCTATTACAACCCTCACGAGATTACAACTCTCATAACTATATCAACCCTGAGCATTAATATATCAGTTGTTTGTCAGGCATTCTATATCTAACCATGACATTGTCTAAACAAATAGAAATAAGATATATTTCTTCTAAGCCACTGGAGGAAATAATATAGTAGTAAACATCCAATACATTCCAAATAAATCAAATTGTCTATCCAATGTAAAACAGAAAAAGAAGATAATACATGAGAAAAAGAGAAAAGATCATCATAAATATAAAACAGAAACAAAATTATGGATGACTATAACAACAGAGATTATTAGGACAAATTCATAATGAATCCATATGCTCCCTAGTTGTCACTTAACATAATGTTCTCCAGGTCCATCCATTTCCTGAAAATGACATAATTTTGTTCTTTATTGCTGAGTAGACTCCTATTGTACTATTATGTACAATTTGAAAATGAAGTTAATTTTCCGAAAATGCTAAAGTAAATCACCTAAAATAACTTGACAATTTTGTGACCTATTATTACATTGTGATGACTTCAAGAACACTAATCTGGTCTTCCTTATCTTCATCCTATTACCATTTACATCTTATGGTCTTCTGACACTTAAGTGAAAACAAATGTTGGATTTGACATTATCCATTTGACCCTGCTGATGAAAAAATACTGCTACTCTAAACACTCTTAAGTGTAGATTTCTTTTTGAAATCTCTTTTTGATACATGTTCCCCTTACAGCATTAATCCAAACATTTTTCAGGCTTATAAAAACTGGATCTTGTCAGCAAGTCAAGAAAATACTCCTCCTGGAGTTAATTTTTTAAATACTTTATTGGTGCATTGTAATTATACATCATGCTGAGGTTCAACATAATATGAACATAGATGCACAAAGCATTTGTCTGTTTCCTACTCTATCCCACCCCATTTCCCCCTCCCCATATATGTTACTGAGATTGATAGTGATACCTTCATACATGGACATAGCATTATTTGAACTGTTTCCTTTGTCTTTTCTCCGTATTCCCTCTACATATTTCCCTCTCTCAATCCCTTTCACTATTCTACTGGTCTCCTCATTTGCCTAAAGTGCCTTTTGTTTCCTATTTTCTCTCTAGTTTCCACATATGAAAGAAAATATATGAACCTTGATTTTCTGTGACTGGCTGATCTCACTTAACACAATGTTCTGTAGTTCCATCCATTTTTCTCCAAATGACAAAATTTTATTCTTCTTTGTAGCTAAGTAAAATTCCATTGTGTGTATATACCAAAGTTTCATTATCCATTCATCTGTTGATGGACACCTAGTTGGGTTTCATAATTTAGCTCTTGTGAACTGTGTTGCAATAAACATTCTGGCTTTTTTTGGAAAGGTATAAAGGAGTGGTTCTTTTTAATGCTATCAACAAGACCTAATCAATCAGGATAGCAATATTCTGGCTATATGGTGCCATCCTGGTACTGATAAGTCACTTTGTTTATGGTATTCAGCTTGTTCATGATAGTCAATCTGCTTTGTGAAACCAGTTAACACCAAATGGGCTTCCTCTTGTTGTGATGAATGATGTGTACACTACCAATACTGTGTGTCACACTGGGCTACTAATTCTTATGTAACATCTCATAAGAACATATACACAAACACTCATATAGCACTCAACTTATCCTGTATACTTAGGAAAACTATTTGAGACTTTCGGACATTTAAAACTAAACATTACAACATTACAGTGTCTCTTGTTTTCTTGGGTAAGGTGTACAAAGATATGCTCAGAAACTTTCAAACCAATTTCTTAAGAAATTCCAAGAAAGAATAACTGATTCACTCTTCATATATATGATATGACCTGCAATTCCCATATTAGAGATAATAACAAATGGACCAAGTTTGTCTTGGCTATAACAAAGATCACATGGCTATCTGAGAGTGACCCAGCAGGTATCATTGTCTGAGATCTATGATATGGGACCTTAATTTCAATACTTGTTTCAGGGATTAAAAATCATTCAGTTTCTTATAACCACTGAATTTGCAGTTAAACAATATATTTTTTCCAGAGTCTTAAATATTATTGCAGAGCCAATGTCACATCAGAGAATTAAAAAAATGCATCCTATAACAAAAGAAATAGGAGAGACTAACATGTTCAACTGTAAACTACATTCCATAAATAAATTCCTGATCAGAAAATCTGAACAATGGTGAAATTTCTAGATAATATGGGTTTATGTTTTACGGTCCAAAGACATTGGCTCAAAGGGGAGATTTTTTTTTTTAATTTCATGACATCCAGAAATTGGCTTGCTGCTCACAACTAGGCCTCAGTGTTGTTAAAACCTGTCCTGGAACTCATAGCTGGAACATGTTATGAACCCATTGTACAAAAAAAAAATATCTCACAGAATGCCTATAGCAAAGTCTCCCTGAGACCAAGATAAAGTGGGACAAAACAAAGGACAGTTTGTAACTGCTATCTAAGCACAGACAAAAAGCAAGATCACTGTACAACCTATAAGATATCCTTCCTCTAGCTAATATGAATGACTGTTAATTATTGGTGTTGGTAGTGGTTGGCTAGTGGTTTGCTGGTTGGTTTTTACCAATTAGAGCTTTACCTCATTATAACCCGCCCTTTCTATATAAGAGGTTTATTAAGATACTGGATCATAGGATGACTCTCACTTCCTGAGATAATCTAATTCATGCATGTCAAAACTCTACTTCTTAAAACCCTCAGCCCAATCACCCAATAAAAGCCCAAATCCTTTAATCAACCTTTTCTTTTAAATTTATTATATTGGTGCATATTAACTGGACATGATAGTGAGATTCATAATGATACATTCAAATATGCACATAAAATTATTTGGTCTGTTTCTTTCTCCATACCTCCCATTTACTTCCCCTCCTCCCTCCCTGGATAACCTAAAACTACTCTCCTTGTCTGTCTCCTAATTTTTATCAGGTTACTTATCCTTCCATTTTTTTACCTCTAGCTTCCACAGATGATAGAAAGCATATATGGAATTTTTATTTTATGAGTGTGGATAATCTCATTTATCATGAAGTTCACTACTTTTCCATACATTTTTTCTGCAAATATCATAATTGTGACCCCCATCACTTACTCTGCATAAATGTAAACTCAAAATGGATCAAAGACCTAGAAATTAGACAAGAAACTGCAATTACTAGCTGGGCATGGTGGCGCACGCTTGTAATCCCAGTACTTGTGTACATATAGGGTTTTATCATTTTGTATCTCACTATGATGTATAACTGTATTGTATCAACAAATCTATAAATAATAATAATAATAATAATAATGATAATAATAAGCCAGGTGGGTGGCACATGCCTGTAATCCCAGCACTTGGGAGTCTGAGATGGGAGGATCACAGTCTTGAGGCTAGTGTGCAGTAACTTAGTGAGATTCTGTTTCAAAATAAACAATAAAGCCAGGCATGGTGGCACACACCTGTAATCCTAGTACTTGGGAGGCTGAGACAGGAGAATTGGAGGTTCAAGGCCAGTTTCAGGAATGTAATGAGACTCTTAGCAACCTAGAGAGACCATGTTTCAAAAACAAAACAACAAAAAATAAAATAGGACTGGGGATCTGGGATATAGCCTGGAGGTAGAATGCCTCTGGGTTCAATCCCCAGTACCACCAACCAACCAAACAAACAATAAAAAGGTCTGGGGGTGTAGCTTAGAATTAGAATATCCCTGCATCCAGTCACCAGTTAGTGCCACAAACAATGGCAAAATAAGAGGGAGAGAGCAACAGGAATACCCATGCAAACAGACACAGAACTGCCAGAAATATATGGAGGCAGAAATATAGAGATTAGGACAGACAGAGTCTAATATTCCCATGCCTTAGTTTCATGTGTTCTTATTTCTGGAAAAATCACACACACACACACACACACACACACACACACACACACACACTTTGACAGAGATATCCAGAAAAAGAAAGATAGAACCAATAAGAGAATGAAAGTGACAAAGACAGAGAGACAAAGATAGACAAAGAGAGACAATGTAGGGATAAAGCCTTACAGAGATAGACATGGATGCAGAAGGAAATAGATAATGGAGAAAAACACAAATAGGGTGTCAAAGAGACTTATATAGAGGAAAAGACAGAGGCAGAGAAAAATACTGATCATTGTTAAGAACTGCATCGCACCACACTTAAGTATGTCTCTTTTAGTGTAGTATTTAGTTTGTTCCTGTTTAGTGTGATGACTTTGTGAAGCATCATGATTAGTGTACATCTTACCCTGCTTCCCCATTCCTTTACTGAGAGGCTGTAAAAACAAAATTAGTATTAATATGGGAAGCTTTTTATCTCTGATTGTATTGGACAGGGTTCTCTAGATTAACAGAATACACAGAATGAGTATATTTGAAAAAAGGGATTTATCAGATGGGTTTACAGTTTGAAGCAATGTAGTTCCAGGTTCTGACTGCACGTGGAGAGTCAGAGGAACCAGTAGCTGGTCAAACGGTCTAAAAGCTGGAGTCTTAGGATCGGAGCAACCACTAATTCAGTCCCAGTCAAGACGTGAAGATCAGGAAGCTCTTCGGAGAAAAGATGGTGAAGTTTCAGTTCCAAGAGCTGGAGGCCGAGAAGATCAAGAAGCTCTTCAGAGAAAGGCGAAGCCGGCGGCCGATGATCTCAGGCGAGAGCAGATGCGTTTTCCTCGGAAAGAGTCGCACACGTTCTACGCGGCTTCTCCCTCTTTTATCTAAGTC
>PVJS01046107.1:0-15951 GCA_004027185.1 Glis glis | reverse complement strand
AAAAAAAAAAAAAAAAAAGAACGAGGTAGATCTTTCTGTCTTCTAAGACCTTCAATTACTTTCTTTTGTGTTTTACAATTTTCATTGTAGTGGTCTTTGACCTCCTTGGTTATGTTTATTCCTACGTATTTATTTTTTGAGGTCACTGTGAATGGAATTGTTTTCTGGATTTCTTTTTCAATGGGTTCATAGTTGATGTATAGAAAATCCGCTGATTTTTGTAGATTGATTTGTATCCCACTGTTTTGCTGAATTTTTAATCAGTGCTAGAATTCTTTAGGTTGAGTTTTTCAGGTCTTCTAAATATAGGATCATGTCTTTTGCAAATAGAAATAATTTTAGTTCTTCTTTTCCTATTTGTATTCCTTTGATTTCCTTCTCTTTCCTTATTGTTCTGGCTAGAGTTTTGAGTGCTATATTGAAAAGTAGTGGTGATAGTGTTTATCCTTGTCTTGTTCCTGTTTAAAGGGAATTCTTGCAGTTTTTCCCTATTCAATATGATTTTGGCTTTGTGTTTATTTCCTTTATGATGCTGAGGTAAGTTCCTTCTACTCCAATTTTCTGCAGTGCTTTTAATGTGAATGGGTGTTGGAGTTTATCAAATTATTTTTCAGCATCTATTGAGATGATCAGGTGGTTTTTGTCCTTAGTTCTATTTATGTGGTGACCTACATGTATTTATTTGCATATTTTGAACCAGCCTTGCATCCCTGGAATGAAACTTACTTGGTCATTGTGCACAATTTTCTTGATGTGGTTTTGAATGAATGTCACTAGTATTTTGTTTAGAATTTTTGCATCTATTTTCATCAAGCATGTTGGTCTATAATTTTCCTTTCTTGAGGGATCTTTATTCCGTTTTGGTATTAAGGCAATATTCACTTCTTAGAAGGAGTTTGGAAGAATTCCATCTCTTTCTGTTTCATGGAATAATTTGTGAAGGATTGGGGTTAGTGAATCCATCTGGACCAGGACTTTCATTTAGTTTCATTGGGTGTATACATACCACCAAACTCATCAGATTGTATACATTATATATTTACCAGTGTTTTGTATATCAATCATACCTCATTAAAGTGCTTTTAAAGAAAGAAATAGCAAATCAAATAAGTTAATGAATATTTTAATAATACAAAAAGAAAGTATAGAGTAACTTAAGGGCTATATATTATGACTTGGTCATAATTACAGTGACTAGCTGGGTGTGGCAGTGCATGCTTGCAATCCCAGCACTTGGGAGGCTGAGACAGGAGGATCACAGGTTTGAGGACAGCCTCAGTAAGCAGTGAGACTCTCATCAACCTAGCAAGACTCTGTTTCAAAATAAAAATAAAGTAGGGTTGGGGTTGTAGCTCAGAGGTAGAACGCCCCTGGGTTCAATCCCCAGCACCACACACACAAAATAATTGCAGTGACTACACACTGATATAATAATGAAACCCGATGAACAAGAATGGAAGGTACTGAAGTTACAGAAGTAAATGTCCAAGTATCAATAAGTGCAAAATGTGTTTTTCCAGTAACACTGAATCTCTGTCTTTCCAAATCTATTTCAACAATTTATTTATTTATTTATTGCAGTACTGGTGATTGAACCCAGGGGCATTCTACCTCCGAGCTATACCCCCAGACTTATTTTTCATTCTTTTTTTTTTTTTTTGCGGTACTGGGGATTGAACCCAGGGGCATTCTACCTCTGAGCTACACCCCTAGCCCTATTTTTTATACTTTATTTTGAAATAGGGTATCACTAAGTTGGGGAGGGCCTCACTAAGTAGCTGAGGCTGGCCGTGAACCCGGATCCTCTGGTCTCCGCCTCCCAAGTACTGGGATTATAAATGTGAGCCACCATGCCCGGCTCATTCTTTATTTTGAAACAGGGTCTCACTAAGTTGCAGAGGACCTCACTAAGTAGCTGAGGCTGGCTTTGAACCCAGATCCTCCAGTCTCTGCCTCCCAAGTACTGGGATTACAAGTGTGCACCACCACACCCGGCTCAACAATTTAAATATATGTACTTTGACCATAATGTAAATGAGTTATTCTCAGATTCAGTGACTAAGAACATAATTTTAATACTTCAAAGATATATAATTATATATTTACATATAGTTATAGTACTTTCACTTTTAAGGTACCTTTTCATTCTCATTAGACTTACCATTTTCTAGTTGTCTGGCCCAAGCTGAAATTCTGGTCCCCAAGTAAAATTTAGCTAAATAAAACTCACAAGTCAGTTTTTTGTTTTTTTTTTTTGGTTTTTTTGCGGTACTGGGGATTGAACCCAGGGGTGTTCTACCTCCGCGCTACACCCCCGGCCCTATTTTTTATACTTTATTTCGAAACCGGGTCTCATGAAGTCGCGGAGGGCCTCACTAAGTAGAGAGAGAGAGAGAGAGAGAGAGAGAGAGAGAGAGTTGAGGCTGGCTGCGAACCTGGATCCTCCGGTCTCCGCCTCCCAAAGTACTGGGATTACAAGCGTGTGCCACCATGCCCGGCTTACAAGTCAGTTTTAGCATTCCCTTTTCTTATACCATCTTCAGGGCTGCATTTTGAAAACTTGTGGTCAGGTGCTAACAATGTTTTAAATCCATCAATGGCACACCAAGAAGCATCACAAAAATGAGAATTTAACTCAACAGTTTAATGAAATACCAAATTGCTATGAAAAGTCTCATAAACCACATCATCTTTTTTATTGCTTTCCTATGCTTGATGTTTTACCTGAAAACATACTCAGGCAGTGTACTGAGGACTGAAAAAGTAGGATTTAAGGGTTTTATAAGTGTAAAGTCACTCTGCTATGGACCATGAGTCAACACAACATATAGGAACTATAGGCCAATTCTCTAAATTTGGAATCTAGCGTAAGGAGTTATAGAAAGGCAACTAACAGCACGTGACCATATGTGGTAAGGGGAATTTTATCCTTCAGAAAATTTCATTAAATCCTTTTGGAACTACTTTAGGATTTGAACAATTATGTCTAAGTTTCATCATGTAACTTGGACTTTTGCTTCTTATCTTCCCTTAAGTAAATGACCTATGATAGATCGCTCTGGGATTTGATTTCCTCCTCTACAAAACAAACAAATTGAACCAGACTGCTCCTGAATTTCTCTGTAGTGCTATCATGATATAATTCTTTTGTATTTTAATATTGCTTCATGAATTTACTCACTGATTTTTCTTTAATATTATACACATAGTATTTGTTTACAAGTATATATACATATTGACACCATATTTTCTATGAATTAAAAATATGTAGGGACTTTTGCTCATTAATTCTCTTAATTTCATTGTGTTAGACACACATTTTACCTGAAATTCCTTACCTATAAGATAGCTAAGAAATTTTGTCAACATTTATTTTTCATAGAGTAAGAAGCCATATATTTTTATCAGAAATCCATTATTTTCAATACAGATAGTGAAATAATAATTAAATAATTATAGTCAGGATTCAATTCTGTGGTGATAGTATAAATTCCAGAAAATTTATGGATACATTTTTTATTATGAGATACTCAACCCTGTGTTCCTAGGCAGGATTCCTTTGTTCAAATCATTGCCATCATATTTTCTGCCCAGACTTACCCTCAGGGGCTGGACAGGTCATTTGGGGGACTGGAATTCAGTAAGGCTAAATTAGATATGGCAATAAAATCTCTGGGGCCACCCGGAAAATGTATAAATATAGGTCATCAGTTTAGAAACTAAAGCCATTTTCTTTAAATCCTTTCTTTGCCATGATTTAGAGACAGGCTATTGTGAAAATTTTGCTTCATCGCAAGTTTTTCTTGCATTGTAGAGAGTACGGAGTGACAAAATACTAGGCTGAACTTCTGCGTATACCATTGATAGGGATTTGACTCTGCCTCTTAGAACCAGGATCTTCTAATTGCAGTTATGATTTCTTTCTGGAACAACCAATATCCACCTTATTTTCTCTGAGTCCCATTTACATAGTTGAATACATCTCATTGGATTCTAAAACGCTACTTTAAAATCAGCCAAACTTTTCCCTTTTTGGCCCATGGCACTAGTATACTAATACATGCTTAGGGATTTGAACACTATCACAAAATAATTAAATTGAATGCACTAGAGTTTTTTGAGGCTGTTGTTAGAGTATGTCTTGATTTGGCTCTTTTCAGTGCCTGTTCATGTATGTGTGTATATATTTGTATACCACAAATGTATATATTTGTGATACTGCATGATATAAACTTCCCAGGAGAAAGAATTTCCAAATTATAAGCTTACTTTTTCCACTGTGCCATCCCCTTTTATATTATTATGTGGAGATATTTTAAAAAATTGTCTTATATTAGTACAAAATAATGTAACTATACTACATGGACTGGCTGTATCAGTGGCATGCTAGTTTTTATTTGGTTCTTCAGTGTATAAGTGTAAAAGGAGTACCTGAACTCTTTTCTTCCTTCCCCTCTTCCCCTCCCCTTTAAGCTGACTCTCACAGGCCAGACAGTCCATCCTTTATCAGAAGTGCCAATGAGGATGCACAGTAGAAAGGGGTTCTTTGTAGCATTTCAGAGTGCTTCCTCTGAAAATATTATTTTATATGAAAATTAATACATGGTTAATTCCATTTAAAGCTGCAGTCCAGAGTTCTTCGCAGACATCAGAATACATTAGCAAAAGTTTTGGATTTTTTTGAATAATTATTATATTACTATCTTTGTTTCTTCTGTGGCTTGAATTAGGGACCAGCCTCACATTTATTCCTTTTTAAAATTTCCAAACTGTCCATTATAAGACGAAGGTATTATACAAGATGAACATTTCTTTGTTAAAAATATTCATAAATTCGACTTTGGCCGGGCGTGGTGGCGCACGCTTGTAATCCCAGTACTTTGGGAGGCGGAGACTGGAGGATCCGGGTTCACGGCCAGCCTCAGCTCTCTCGCTCTCTCTGCCTGTCTCTCTCTCTCTCTCTCTCTCTCTTTCTCTCTCTCTCCCTCTCCTTAGTGAGGCCCTCTGCAACTTAGTGAGACCCGGTTTCAAAATAAAGTATAAAAAATAGGGCCGGGGGCATAGCGCGGAGGTAGAACGCCCCTGGGTTCAATCCCCGGTACCGCAAATAAATAAATAAATAAATAAATAAATAAATAAATAAATAAATTCGACTTTGATTTACTTTTGTCTTATGCTGTATTGTCCAACCCTGCTAAATAAATGTATCCAGCTTTCACTTATGTTAAGAAATTGTCCAGTTTTAATAAAGGGGATGTGCTATGTGCACGTATGTCCCTATCACTGTGAACTACATTATGAAATGGGACTATAATGCACCAATAAAAGTATAAAAAATAAAAGGGATGGTTCTGGTTTTAGGTATAACAGCTGCAGCCATGGCTGAAGCAATGAAGCTGCAGAAGATGAAACTTATGGCTCTGAACTCTCTTCAGGGAAATGGAAACCAAAATGGGACTGAATCAGAACCTGATGATCTTAATTCGAACACAGGTGAGTGTCTTCAAAAATTCCAAACAGGTGACTGTTATTGGGGTTTTTTTTTGGTTGTTTTTGTTGTTTTTGGTGTGTGTGTGTGTGTGTGTGTGTGCGCGCGTGCACATGCACGCATGTGTGTGTGGGTGGAAGAAAAGAGGGATGAGAAGGCGGAAGAAACAGTATGTGTATTTTGATCATAAACAGTTAATCCATAAAGATGCTTAACCCTATTGATAACTTGTACACTGAAACTATAAAACAATTATGAGTTAGAATCCCATTTCAGAAACATTGAGTTATGTCCATTGTTTTGTTGCAGTGGAAATGAATTCTAAGTCTTATAGTTCTGGTCATTGCACTTCCTGTCTTCTAAAGCCTACCCCATTCCAGCTTCATCTTTAGGCTTCTTACTCCATATTTCTCTAAATAATTTACCACCAAAAGGCAAAGCTGAGAATCTAGGTTGGCTGGGCTGCAGGTTTTCAGCTGCACCTCCTTAGCTAAATGGAGATGTTGGAAAACTCCAGGAATTACAGACAGGGACTAAAGAAAAGATGTAGAACAGGAATCTGACAAGCCAGAAAATAGAGAGGAAAGGAAGAGAAAAAAAAGATGCCTATGGAGTGGAATGTCTCCTCCCCTCAAACTACCATTATTTTTGTTCTTTGCTCTGTGATACTTGTACCTTGGCCTTAAAGATAAGACCTCTAAGATGTCTTTTGGGAGTAGGTAGGATTATATCTATCAATGTAAATGGATTAATGAATGCATAAATAAATAATCTTTAATTTTAGTGGAAAATAATAAGGGACAGTCTTACAAATTATAGGTTTCCAAGCTAACTCTGTAGTTAAATAAATATGATATTATAAGTAGATTGATAACAGCTTTAGTTTTTTCCTAGGTGTCTAGAAGTTCATCAGTGATGTGACCTTATTTTGAAGGGAAGTAGGAAACATAATTAAAGAGGGAAATTATTTAATCAAATCAATACGTGAAACTACATTGATTTTATACAGTGTAGATATCCTTATCTATAATTGGAATATTCATGGTGAATTATAGAATGAGAATATCTCTTCCACCAGTGCTCATTGCGGCACTTCCTTTTCATTATAGACTGTGAAATTTACTGAGGGATCAATGGAAAATGCATGTTTTACTAGGCTCAGGATATCTGGGAATAACACATAGACAACACTAAAATAAGCACTAAGAAAAGAGTAACAAATGCAGTAAGAATAGTTACCATTTACTTTGTACTAAATATCTCATGTGTTAACCCTTCAATGTTTCCAAAATCCTTGGAAAAGAGCCTTTCTTTCCCTTCCCTTCCCTTCCCTTCCCTTCCCTTCCCTTCCCTTCCCTTTCCTTTCCTTTCCTTTCCTTTCCTTTCCTTTCCTTTCCTTTCCTTTTTTTGCAGAACTGGGGCTTGAACCCAGGGGCATGCTACCTCCAAGCTACACCCCCGGCCCTATTTTTTTGTTGTTCTTTATTTTAAAACGGAGTCTCACTAAAGTTGCGGAGGACCTCACTAAGGAGCTAAGACTGGCCGTGAACCTGCGATCCCCCTGTCTCAGCCTCTCAAGTACTGGTATTACAAGCATGCACCCCTATGCCCGCCAAAAAGAGTATTTCTATACTCCCATTTTATAGATCAGGAAACACAAGCACAGATTGCTTTGCCTATAGTCATAAAGCTATTAAATTGCAGGTCTAAGTTTCGTTCTCATGTTGGTTTACGTCCAGAGTGTTTTCTCTTTCCACATTCTGCCTTCTCTTTGACGCTGTATTGTAATGGAATTTTGACTTGATCAAGCCCCTGGAATAAAAAATTTTAAAATGAGGATACAGTGAGAGAAATGATGATCAGCTCCCTAGTCCCAATGCTTCTAAACTTTTCCTCTATCAAGTCTTAAAGGGTCTTAGGAGAGACCAATATTTGAAAAGGAGCTTCTTGAAATTTAATGTTATTATAAAGGAATATTATGAACCAATAAAAGCTAGTGAGTGCTCATGTAGTAACTTCTGCAATATTTCTCTCTGGTGTATTAATTTTTGAAAGGGACTTTCTACAAAATTTCTATGTTTATTCTTTTTGAAAAATAATATAAAATATTTTGAGAGATATACTGATGCCCTCATTTTCAATATGCTAAATATTTAATAATTTTCCTGGCTACGTATAACCTGCCCTAACTCCAGGTATGCATCAACGTGATAAAAGAAAACATTATGTTTTCATTTGTGTATGATATTACATGTTGTACTATAGAAATAAAATAACAGTAGTCAGTGTCCTTTACTATAGAGATTAGAATCTAATTATCCTCACCTTGATAGAATGGAGGGAAGTAGACTTAAATTTATATAAAAGCTTCATTACCATTATATAAATTTAAATAAGGTCCTAAGGTTTTTCAAACTCTGTATAAATGAAATTCCTTCTCTAGTATAAAATAATAAACTGTAGTTTCACAAGTTATCATTGTAAATGAAAATTTATTTTAAGAATTTTAGATATGGAAAATTTCAGTAATCTGGGGGAATAGTATACCTTTGATGCCATTTGGGTCTTCTGTCTCAGGATTTAAACTGAGATCAAAGACTGTTTGATTTCTCTTTTTTGACTTTGTTCTACTTAAATGATTTCCTAGAAGGGAAAGAAGTAGATAGTCTTGACAAAGGAGAACAAAGACATTATTTAGGGTCTGATTACTTGCTATGGTCATGGTCTTCCTGAATGTTCATGGTTCAAGTAGAACTGAGAAATTGGATATCTAACACAAAGGAAAGCTAGTTTTTGGAAAATCACTAAAACTTTATTTACAATGTGGGTACCAGATAATACCAGGCCAAGGAAAATCAATTATGTAATAATATGTAATCACATGGGTTGTGAGATATGAGGAAAACACAGTGAAAGTTTCCACCATCTGTGTGGAGCCAGAGTAAATATTAGGTTATGATCTAATGCAATTATTTTTTGCTTTATTACATGGAATTCTAGTAGTACATTTGAATCAACTACCAAACAATTGATATTTAACAAAGGGCAAGTATGTGAATTAAATAAGCAGTATGGCTAGTGATCATTTCTAAACCACTCCATGAGAGATTAGAGTAAATCCTGAATATGACTCTCAACAAAATTCAATTTTTATATTTATTAACTATCCACAATATTCAATAATTCCACAGTGAAAATAGAATATGTTGACACTCTGAGGAAAGAAAAATCACTGGATTTCAAATACTTATGATCTAGAAGAGGTGGTAAAAATCAATCAATATATAAATGACTATAGTCTGAGATGGAATAAAATCTGTGATAAAATCAGCAATAGAAATTAAGTACCTTGAGACTATAGACAAACAAAAATTTTGTCTATTTTAGAGAATCAGGAAAGAATTCAAGTACAGGGTATTGCATTTGAATTGGTGTTTCATGGATGTTAAAATGAAACTCAGAATATAGATGGCTTTAAAAGATGTGTTAAACACACTGTCTTAGGTAGATGTTTTCAAATAATGATTTTCAGAAACCTCAGGTCATGTTTAAAATCTGAATAAGAGTTGAGGATATGGCTTGGGGAAATGTTATGTTTGATTACTAGAAAGTTTTGATTAATTGCATTCTTAGGTTAACTCTTTCCTGTTGTTAAAATGCTATTGACATAGATTTCTAAAATATAATATTAGGTATTTTAGTGACTTGCGATAATTAATTCTGTCCCCTCATACTATATATGATATTTTGAGATAAAAATTGGCTTGTTATCATATAGATAGATAATGAAAAAGCTAATACTGATTTATAGTTCCTTAGTCTTTCTGCTCTAGCATTATGTCTCCAATGTTTGAGTTGCTTTTCTAATATAGTCTAGGTATGGAGTGAAATTTTTTCTTTGATATTGGATCTCAGTAAGAAAGCTTAGAATTGGAGATCCCACTGATACAGGAGATTGTGCTTAATTTGGCATGACCAAATTTGTTTACAAGGTAAGTATCAGACCTCATCTCAAACATTGCCTGATCTGAAAATCTACTCTCAGCATTACTATTTTGAATTTATCTCTGATAGATTTTTTTCTTGATATTATCTTCTTTTCTCAATTAAGTGAGGTATAGAAAACAAATGTTTCATTTAGAAGTCTAAAACTGTATTCACTTAATCAAACAATAAAAATTATGCTAGACTAACAAATATTCCAAATTATTAAGTATGATTTAGAATTTTTCTTTCATTTTAGTGTAAGCTTGATGACTTAGAGTATAGCTCTGAAATCATGCTGAGTGAATATTTCCTTTTCCCTCTTCACAGCCAGCTTTGTTTCTATAAGGCATAATTGTAGATAGAAATGAATGACCTCTCTTCACCTCATATATCTATGGCCATATGAACATTTGGCCTAAAAATTTTTTGACTTTTGTAAGCCATTTTCACTATGATGTATGTAATCAGAAATTTATTTAAAGGAGTTTTTTTATTTTAGAAAAGGCATGTTCTGCAATATGAAATGTCATATTGTGACAGGAGTGCTATTCGGTTTCATCATTGTTATTACTTGCTAAATCCCCAGTAGGCAAGGAATGACAGCTCTAAAAATATCAAATATTCAATGAAAAATTTTCTTTTTAAAAATATTTTTATTGGTGTATTATAGTCTCCTATCACAATGTAGTTCATAGTGATAGTAACATGCATACACACAGCACTTGCTAAGTTTTCCACTGGTTCCCTCACTACTCCCACCCACTTCCCCATACAAGATATTGAGATTGGCATTGGTGTTCTCATATATGTACATAATGTCAGTGGAAGTGTTTCCTTCATTAATTCTTCCTCTCCCCCACCCTTCCCAAGACCCCCTCTCTCACTTCACTGGAGTTTCTCCTCCATTATCTAAAGACCCTTTGTATCCTGATTACTCCCTAGTTTCTTCATATGAAAGAAAACATGACCCTTCACTTTCTGTGACTGAATAATCTCACTTAACAAAATGTTTTCCGGGTCCATCCATTTTCCTGCAAATGCCATAATTTTTTTCTTCCTTATGGCTGAGTAGAATTCCATTGTATGTATATCCCATAATTTTGTAATTCTTTCATCTGTTGATGGACACCTAGGTTAGTTCCATAATTTGGCTATTTGAATTGTGCTGCTATAAACATGAATATGCATGGATCATTAGAATATTCTGATTTCAAGTCCTTTGGAAAGATTCCCAGGAGTTGTATAGTTGGTTCATATGGTGGATCCGTTCCCAGGTTTCTGAGGAATCTCCACACTGACTTCCATGGTGGCTGCACTAATTTGCAATCCCACCAGTGTAGAAGAATTCCTATTTCCCCACATCTTCACTAGCATTTATTGTTGTTTGACTTCTTGAGGATTGCCATTCTAATTGGGGTTAGATGAAATCTCAGTGTAGTTTTAATTAGCATCTCCCTGATTGCTAATGATGTTGAACATTTTTTCATGTATGTATTGGCCATTTGTATTTCTTCTTTGGTGAAGTGTCTATTTAGTTCAATTATCCATTTCTTGAGTGGGTTGTGTTTTTTTTAGTGTTAAGTCTTTTAAATTCTTTGTATATTCTAGATATTATTCCTCTATCAGAGGAATCACTGGCAAAGATCTTTTCCCATTCTGTAGGTTCTCTCTTTAGACTTTTAATGGTTTCCTTTGATGAAGAGAAACTTTCAAGTTTAATGCCATCCCATTTATTAATTCTTGTTTTAATTTCTTGATCTTTGGGGGTCTTATTGAAGAAGTTTCTACTTGTGCCTATATGTAGGAGTGTTAGACCTATGCCCTCCTCTAGTAACTTCAAAGTCTCTGTTCTAATTTGATCCATCTTGAGTTGGCTCTTCTGCAGGGTGAGAGGTAGCGATTTAATTCCATTTTTCTACACATGGTTAGCCAGTTTTCCCAATATTTGTTGAAAACTCTGTCTTTTCTCCATTGTCTGCATTTGGCACTTTTGTCAAAAATCAATTAGCTATAAGTGTGGGGGTTTGTTTTTGTATCTTGTATTCTGTTCCTTTGTTCTATGTGTCCATTTTTGTGCCAATACCATGTTGTTTTTATAATTATAACTCTGTAGTATAATTCGAAGCCAGGAATTGTACTGCCTCCTTCATGGTTCTTATTGCTGAGAATTGTTTTGGCTATTCTGGGTCTTCCATTTCTCCATATGAAATGTAGGACTGATTTCTATAGTTTTGAGAAGAATGGCATTGGTATTTTGATAGGGATCGCATTGACTCTGTAAATCACTTTTGGTAGAATGGCCATTTTCATAATATTTATTCTGCCTATCCATGACCATGGGAAATCTTTCCTTCTTCTAAGATTTTTCTCAATTTATTTCCTTAGTGTTTTATAATTTTCATTGTAGAGATCTTTGTCTTCCTTGGTTAGATTTATTCTAAGGTATTTTATTGTTTTTGAGGTTATTGTGAATGGAATTGTTTTCTGGATATCTATTTTAGTGGATTCATGGTTGGCATATAGAAAAACTACTGATTTTTTATATTGATATTTGTATCCCACTACTTGACTGAATTTGTTGATCAGCTCTAGAAGTCTTTTAGTTGAGTTGTTTTGGGTCTCCTAAGTATAGGATCATGTCATCCTCAAATAGAGATATTTTCAGTTCTTTGTTTACTATTTGTATTCCTTTGATTTCCTTCTCTTTCCTTATCACTCTGGCTAGAGTCTCCATTTCACATATTGAAAAGAAGTGGTGATAGTGGGCGTTCTGAACTGTCTTGTTCCTGATTATAAAGGGAATTCTTGCAGTTTTGTCTTGTTCCTGATTATAAAGGGAATTCTTGCAGTTTTACCCCCATTCAATGTGATGTTGGCTTTGTGTTTATTGAATATTGCCTACATGATACTGAGACAATTTTCTTCTATTCTTATTTTCTGCAGTGTTTTTAACATGAATGGGTGTTGGATTGTGTCAAATGCTTTTTCTGTTCATGTTAATATGTTTATCTATTGTGTCATTTAAAAAGGATCACATTTTATTTTCTCAGCATATTTCTTTTATCTTCTTATTCAAATCCCTATTGCCATTGACTCTTGCCATTTATTTGTGGATGGCCTAGCTTTTATTGTTTAGTGATAGTTTTCTATCAAAATATGTATTAAAACATCATCTTGTGCACACTTTAACATCACAGGAATTTGCAGAATTGTAACATTCCCAGAGTGTAGCATATCAACCGTTGTGTATTTTGCTTTTCACAAAAGCGACCTGGGTAGTCAGAGAGCCCATACTCCATGACCTAAGGAAATTTCCAAAGTCTATTGACAAATCCCAAATTAAATAGAACACTGTCATAAAAATACAGGAAGCTGAAAGCTGGGATGTTTGAATTTGGGTGAAAAGAAATTTTCCTTTTAGAAGTCCTTACATACTCTCCTATTTCTTTTAAATTGATTTTTTGGATGATTCTGTAATAATAGAGGCAAGAGAGGGGAAATAGAATTAATAACATTAGGCTTAAAAAAGAAAAGCAAACATAGATGTTAGAAGATTCCTAGGCAAGAATAGCATTTTCTCTTTTGAAGACAGATCTATAGATTCTTTGATTCGAGGTTTTTGTTTAATAGCTTTTGTAATGGCTGCACCATGACTCTGCATCAAGATTTCAGCATGAATAACAACCTGTTCGTGTTTCATTTAGCTCCAAATGAGAAATTCTGTTTTTTATTGTTTTAGGAAATTAGTCTGTGTACTATTGCTCCTGGAGCTTTATAATTAATCACTAAAGGTTATGGCTGTGGAGAGTTTGTGGGAAATAGATGCCTGAACGATTATAATTGTAGCTGTCAAATCAGAAATATAGTTAGTTACACAGTAGCAGTTCTTTTAAAAAACTGTAACAAAGACTTTGAGGATTGCCCATTTAGTTCTGGAAATACATAGAATATTTCAACTGTTTTGCATATTTTGGAAGAACAGGGGATATTGACTTCCTCTAGAGAATCTAAGATGATAACCATGTAAATCTTTATTCTCTGAGTCCCTGCTTGTTCTGATTTGTTTTGGTTTAGCTTCTGTGGAGCAGATGTTGAGTATTTTACCTTTAAGAAAAATGTAGTTTACAGTGGGAAGAACCAAAGTATACAGGGTTGATGAAATTGCAGAATTGAATTAGAAAATCCCAAGATTACCTTCTTTCTTTATGCTATCCAAACACCTCATTAGATATGGAGCAAGATGTTTCTGGAGAATCAAGTGAGATATTCTTGATTTCATTAGAGACTGATACCAAAAGTGTTTTTAGGTTTTTCTCATGGAATTGTAAACTTTTAAAAGCTTATCCATTTTTCTTCTATGCCTATTAGAAATGTAAGCCAAGAGAACATACTATATTTTTCAAGAACCTTCTAAAAACCTATTCCAAGAACAAGCAACTCTTGCTAATGAAGAATTGTTTATTATGTCTACTCTTCATTAGCTCATGCAGTGGATTAAAAACATATTAGTTGTTAGTGTTGTTAAGTTCTGTTTGGATTATAGCACCTCAGAGTTCTGCCTATGCAAATCTCTTCTTCACAATGGATAATTTAAAATAATGCCATCTTTCCTTATAGATCTTGTTAACCAACCTGTATTCATTCTAGTCTTTCTTAACAATGCTCCATCTTCCTCCTGCTCACAACGAGGCTATTAGTCTAAAGGGTAGGATGCCACTCCTAAGGGGAGATTAAACCTGCATTGAATCTACTATTTTGGTTCCCACATGTTATACTTCTTGAGTATCTCTGGATTTTTGTACATGAATGCTAAATATCTAGCTCTATTATAGCTTTGTTCTGTGGTTTTGAACAAGCTTCCTCTTCTCTTGGTACCTTAGTTTTAATGAAGGAGTTTGGTGCAATCATATTGGCTTTAAATTCTAATCTTCACTTTTGTGATTCTTGAACATTACTGGTGTGTCCCCACCTTTTGTTCCTCTTGTTTTCATTTAATAGAGATTCTCCTTGATCTGGTGTTCTCATAGACCGTACTATATATTTCTTCCTGAGTCTTCTATTCAGTGTTACCATTTCAGAATCTGAACCCATCCTCAAAAGTTCTGTGTTGGTATTGCTTGATCAAAATCTCCATTTGTCTGTTTTTTAGGGTACTGACTGAAGTGTCTTCCCTGCCCTTGGGATCTGGGAGATTCTTTTTGTATCACTGCCCCAAATTAACATTGATCCACAGATAACCACTCTTTGAATGCCCCTTCGCTGCTTCCTGGGAACTTTTTTTAGATGTGTGACCCTACCAGATTTTCACATTTTATTGATGAGCCAGTTGTTTAGACTGGTCTCTGTTACCTTGATACAGTCAAAATAAATTACATATCTTTATGCCCCTGTACCTCTCCTGCTGTCAGTCTGTCACAGAAGGCAGATTATATTGTCTTGACAAAACTTGATCATTAGGAAGCCATCCTGAATGTTACACAGCATACTGCTTTCTTCGAGGTATTTAGAAATTGATTTTTAGTTTTGTCCAGGACACACATGCTATCCTTACAGACTAAATATAAAAAGATAAAAACTACCATAAGAGGAAAAAGTAAGCAATCACTATTAAATTGGGCAAAGAAACAAAGAATTTTAATTATTTTCTCTAAAATATTTTGAGGAAAGTATTTTAAATGAGTAGTCATATTTATTTTAGTTGGGATAGTGTGTTCATAAATGGAGTTTACAATCAGTTCTTATTGGTATATTTTATTATTTCAAAAGTGTTTATTCATGAATTAATTAGAACTTTACAAAAATTTTAATAGTAATGTGCCAGATTTACATGTATATTTACAATGTGCTTATTACAGTGCCAGATTTTAATGAATGAATTGCACATATACTGATTTTGAGTATCTACTTTTTTGTGGTATGGAGGATTGAACAAAGGGGCATGTTCCACCTCTGAGCTACACCCCCAGCCCTACTTTATTTTATTTTATTTTTATATATTTATTAGTACATTATAGTCTCACCTCATAATGTAGTTCACAGTAATAGTGACATACGTGCACACAGCACGTGGTGAGCTTTCCCTTAGTTCCCTCCCTTCCCCATACAAGATATTGACATCGGCTTGGTATTCTCACATATGTTCATAATATCAGTGGAAGTGTTTCCTTCATTAATTCTCCCTTTCTGCCCCTAACTTTCCTAAAGCCACCTCCCTTCCTCTACTGGAGGTTCTCCTCCATTATCTGGAGTCCCTCTTATATCCCAATTACTCCCTAGCTTCCACGTATGAGAGAAAATATATGACCCTTTACTTTCTGTGACTGGCTACTCTCATTTAACATATTGTTCTCCAGGTCCATCCATTTTCCTGAAAATGACAAATTCTGTTCTTCTTTGTTGTTGAGTAGAATTCTATTGTGTGTATATCCCATAATTTTGTAATCCATTCATCTGTTGATGGAAACCTAGGTTGGTTC
>PVJS01046106.1:0-15951 GCA_004027185.1 Glis glis | reverse complement strand
GGGTGTAGCGTGGAGGTAGAACGCCCCTGGGTTCAATCCCCGGTACCGCAAAAAAATAAAATAAAATAGGACTGGGGGTATAGCTCAGAGGTAAAATGCCTCTGAGTTCAATCCCCAGTACCACAAAAAAGAAAAAAAATTGATGATTTCTTATTCCTCCTGTAACACAGAAGGCACTCTTCTGGAAAACTTTCATAAATGCAGATAATTAAGCAAGTTCAAGTTAGACATGCACATGAAGACTGCCTTCTTATTTACATTTTGAGAACCTAATGATCCTTTTATAGTTCCAGCAATACCTTGGGGAAATAGCCTCATTTTTTATACTTAAGTACACATTTCATTTCCTGATCAACAGGCTCCTGGTTAAACACTATCCTTGAGAAATCGCCAATGTATACCCGAATGAGAAAGAGAACAGCCACTGTTTCTGGGGGAGTTTTCAATGGTTAGTTTTAAGGTATTTTTAAAAAACTGCTTGTAATCCTAGTACTTGGGAGGCTGAGACGGAGGATCTGGGTTCGCGGCCAGCCTCAGCTACTTAGTGAGGCCCTCTGCAACTTAGTGAGACCCTGTTTCAAAATAAAGATTAAAAAATAGGACTGGGGGTGTAGACTGGAGGTAGAATGCCCCTGGGTTCAATCCTCAGTACCGCCAAAAAAAAATTGTTTTACTATTTCAAATAAGACAATGGCACATTTAATATTTACTATGCGGCTGGAGCTGTACTAATAGCTTTTTACATGGATTGTAGTTTTCGTGTCTAGTTGGTACACGCACACTATGAGATGGGGGTACTGGTCATTTCCTTCACAGACAGCGAACCTGAGGCCCAGAGAGGTGACCAGGGCAACACGGGTGGGGGGCAGAAAACTCACACCACACAGTGGCGCTCCAGAGTCTGTTCTTTTTACCACCAGGCTCAAGTGCTTTTGTCTTTATATCCATTTCAGGCTAAGATTTTTCCTTCTGGGTTGTGCTTTTCCATTTCTGGTTTGAGTAGAGACCACTGTAATTTGAGGATTTATCCTGTCTGGATGGGCTTGCTCATTCTTAGTCTGGCTTCCAGATACTCTCAGTAAACCCTGACTTGTGTTGACCATGGCAGGGTGTGTTCAGGAATTACACATTTTAAATCACTCGGATTCTCCTTCACGAGCTGGTGTCTGGGAGGACAATCAAGGAACGTCCTTCTCCTCTCAAGGGGCAACCTGGAGCTCCCTGGCAGCCCTCGTCTCCCAAAGTTCCCACAACTGCTTGTTGTCCCTGCTCGTGAGCTCCATCTGCAGGTCAGTGGCTGGGCAGTGACAGCCAGCATCTCCCCTGACTTCCTTCAGATGGCAACGGGCCAACAAGTTGGGGATTGTTGTTGTTCTTGCTATTTTTAGAAACTATGTTGTTCTGTGACAAGCAAGCCTACAAATTGTAAGAGCACTCATGGTATCTCACCAAATTCAACCTGATAACGATTCTGTATCATTACTCATATAGCATAAACCATATAAATGTGCTGAAGAAAAGTGCATGTCTGTCTCTACAGCTACATATTTGGGAATTGATTTACAGTGTAGTGAGAGGTCATCTGATTGGCTGTTGTTTCTTTTTTGATAGACACATAAATTTTCTACATGCTCTTTAATACCACACAATACCATAAAAAACACATGTTTCTGCTAATACAAATACTATCTCTGAGGGCTGGTCATTAGTCTTTCTTTTCTCTATGATTTCAGAATTCAGAAAAGCATTGCCCTTTTGTAGTCTGAATATGTACTTGTGCCAAAACAAACAAATCCCAAAGATATTCTTTTCAAGAAATGGGAAGAATATTATTCTAAGCATAGTATAATTCTGCTTCAAAATGATGTTTCCAAAAGTCAAAGGCATATGCCAAACATTTGAGAAGCCAAGATTCCTGTTGGACATGTTCTTGGGTGTGCTGGAAGACACATGCGACTCTGTGCTACAGCACAGACTGCAAAGAAGCCTTTTCAACGACAGAGACAAAATGCAGGTGTCAGGGCTTAGGAGATGGTGAGGGGATTGGATCAACAAACATCTCTCTACATCTCATACTCAGTTTTGTAAAAACCAAATACTTTGCAATGATCTTAGGAAAAAGAGAGTGAGAACACTAGGCCTAGGTGTAGCAGAGAAGGGGGACACAGTACTGTTACTTCCATGGCCAAGCCAAGAGAATGCTAAGACACACGGGCTCATGCGCAATGATGGTGGGCCATGTGGCATGCTGCTCACAGAACAATCCCCACCAGAAATTTCCCACAGCGAGCAGACAAGGGCTCAGCCCACTGTTGGGGCTCAGCTCCACCCCAGTGTTTATCCCAGTGAGAGAGAAGCAGCACAAACACAAGCAGTGCTCACCTCTGCGATCTTGAGCACGGCGCTCCCGTTCAGGTCAAACGTCGGGGTGTAGGTGATGCAAAGTAAAACCTGGAGCCAACAGGAGGTGAGGGAAGGAGGAAGAGACAGCGGTTACAAAGAGAGAAATGATGCCGGGCGTGGTGGCGCATGTCTGTAATGCCAGTACTGGGGAGGCTGTGACAGGAGGACCATTGCAGGTTTGCAGCCAGCCTCAGCAACTTGGGCCCTGTTTCAAAATAAAATAATAAAATAGGGCTGGCAGTGTAGCTCAGAGGTTGAATGAATGCCCCTGGGTTCAATTCTGAGTACCATAAAAAATAAGCAAATAAATAAATAAATAAATAAGAGAGAGAGAAAGGAAGATTCGTTGTGTAGCCCTAGTTTTAGCATTCCTTGCTTTATCTAATGCTTCTTCCTGTTCCACCTACTGCTTTCCAATTAGTGCCCACATATTGCTTAATAAAAGAGAGACTAGACTTTACGCATAAAGGCTGTGAAACTCTCCCCATGGGGAGGACCATTGCAAGCCTGGCAGACACAGCGCTCCTCTGGGTGGGAATACAGAGGGAAATACATCAAGCGACGTGTGCATGTATGATACTATCGCTTTGAATCTCACTATGATGAATAATTACAATTTACCAACAAAAGTATATAAAAAAAAGAAATAACACTCCTTAACAATTCCAGGAGGTCTGCCCAGTAAGAGCCAGAGTCAAAAAAATGATAGTACCAATTAGGAAAAAAATGATCAGGCCAGTGCTAGGCATGTCATATGAATTATCTAGACTGAGATCTTAAATATGTGTTATTATGATTGTCCCTGTCCAACTGATAAGAAAACGGAAACTTGGAATGATTAAATAGGTTGCCCAAGATCACACAGGTAACAAGTTGTGGACCCAGATTTGAACTCGGATCATTGGACTCCATGGGCTGAACCACTAGGCAAGACTGTCTCTACCATTTCCTAGACTCAAATGTCACTGTAATTTTCCATTCCGATTCCTTCCCAAATCTACATGGGATTAGAAAACCCTTTATGTCACTTTCTTCTCTCCTATAATTTTCCCTGGAATGCTGTATGGGGTTTTCTTATTTTCTAGTTCTAGGTTTCCTTTATTCTCCAAGATATATAGACAATGGGTCAATGCCATTTGCAAGATTCTTAAAGACCATTAAAAATTTTGCTTTCTACTTAACAGAGCCATTAGAGAACAGATCGATAAGACCCATAGCATTTAAGGATTGCTTTTAATTTTGTAGGTAGGAGCCCAGACTCCCCTCTCCATTCGACTCCTGACTTCTCTTGCTGGAGAAGACAGACATTCAAGTGCTGGCCTCTGCTCCTGATCCCAAGCCCAACAGCCAGGCCCGGCCTGCAGGGTGGCCTGCTGGCAGCAGCCTTCCGAGGATTCTTCTCACCTGGCTTAATTCATGACCGAGTGCTGAAGCCTAGCAAATTACCTAACACAGGATCTGCACTTAATCACACCAGCAAGTGCAACTTTCTCATGCAGAGAGAAATCTCCCTGGCCCCTCAGCCCTGCTGCGAGCTAGGCCAGCCCCAGACACAGTGATTCCTTCTGAGAAAGAAAATATGTATGCAAATAAGAAGGAAGAAAAGGTCTCTCTGCCAATGTGAGTCAGCAGGTTAGCTAAGCTAGTTATGGGTCTGCTCCTCAGTGGTCTTGATCCCTAAGGTGCCTAATATTCAAGAATCGACTCCAAGTAAAAATCAGCTCAGAGCCATGGTGGCCAAGAGAAACCGGAAAGCAGTGGCCCTGTGGACTCAAGGGAAATGGATTTCTTTTGTTTAAGGATGATCTTTAGGAGTTGGGGTTTGGTAGGCAAGGAGGGATGAAATCTGGGGACAGTGGGTCACCAGGACTTAATCTGGGCTTGGAGGGAGGCTCCATCTTTGATGTCTATAGTACAAAGGAATGACACCTTGGCCTGAAGCCCCAGACCTGGGTTTCTCCCCTGTGGCTCATCTGATAGGTTTCTTTTCAGGCTTCAATTCAGAAGGCGCCCCCTCAGAGAGGCCTCCTTGATCATCCCTCTAGAGTGACCTCTGTTACATCTCCTGTTTTACCGACTTCAAAGCATGCATCAGTATCATAAGTTGCATGTTGGTGGATTTACTTATTTATGCTCTTCCTGTTAGATTTGAGCATTTTCTGGGTCTCTGGAAGGCCCAGGGCACTCCATCTGATGCTTTCTTACTTTAAGGTTTTTCTATATCTCACAGCTTCCCTTTCTTATTTTTTTAATGCCATGTTTCATGCCGGGGGGGCAGGAAGGTATGAGAGAATGGCCGGTGGCGGTGGTGGCGGGTGGTCTGTGAAGGTCACTTGGTCCATCTGGACTCTTGGTTTTTAAAGTACTGACAATAAAGACTGGGAACTGGCAATACTTTACAATAAGATAATGACAGCAAATATTTGTGTGAGCTGGTTAATTATTAATGTTACAGGACTGCCAAGAGCTTCTGCCTTCCGCCTCCCCATGTGTTCATACAAGGTGCGCAAAATAGGTTTAGATAGAAGTTTTCAAAGTCTGACCCAGTTTTCTGTGAGTGAGAGTTGCATTTCAACAGCTGTGGCTGGAGAAGGAGGTGCAGTGCCTATGGGGAAGTCTTGGTGAGGGCGTTGAGTTGGAAGCATTTGGTAATCAAGAGTCTCAGGGGAATGCAGGCTGTGCTTGGGGTTGTCTGGATGCTCAGCAAATGTAGAGGGACGCCTCCAGCCACAGCACACAGGATGCCAACTATTCCTCACCAGCCCCCGGCCAAGGCTGACCAGGTTCAAGAAAGCTTTGAAGAAAGGCTTTCCTCCTGATGTCTGGCTACCAATATTCAAAGACTCACTGAGCTATATGAAAAAAACTAAAAACAGCAAATAGCAAAATGTGGCGAAGCACATTAACAAAGCCAGCTCCTTAAGCTTGCACAGTTTGTTGTGTGGAAAGCACAGCAGGTTTTAATTACAGGGCTGATGGTGTCCATGCCCCCTGCCCGTGACTCACAAGACACATACAGGGCATAGTGTCTAGCCAGGATGATGCAGCAGATAGCACTGACTGATCAAAAATGATAAATGGAGAGAGAGAGTTAATGCTTCCAATGCCTAGCAAGCATCAACCCACTGGATTAAAACAGAGTCTAGGACAATAGGAAACTAAAGTCTCTGACTTCTATCGTATAATGAGCAAGCCAAGACTTCAGATTAATATTCTGAGCACAGTGGCTCTGAGGAAAATGGGAGCACATAAATATTAAGGGCAATTCCCTTAAAAATATAGCCTTCCCAGGGTCATTAAAACATATTGACTAAATTACCACTGAACAGCAGGAACTTGTGTGACAGGCAGCATCTTGAAATCTAATCTAGCTGGTGGGCACTGCTTCCATAAAGTAGCTAAGAGGAAACAGGGAAAAGTCTTCCATGGAGAGGGAAAGAGCATTATCATGGCTATGAAAAGTCCCAAGTCTGTGTGTGTGTGTGTGTGTGTGTGTGTGTGTGTGTGTGGCTAGGGATTGAATCCAGGGTCTCATGCATGCTAGGCAAGTGCTCTACCACTGAGCCACATCCCCAGCCCCCAAGTCATTTTTATAAAATCCAATAATTGAATAGTTACTATGCGCAAGAAGCAACCCTTCAGTTGAAAATGTATTTAGAAACCCTGGGCTTAAGAGTGTGGGGAGAGGGAGAGGGAGAGGGAGAGGGAGAGGGAGAGGGAGAGGGAGAGAGAGACAAGAAAGAAGAAACTGAAACTGATTTCTTGCAAAAATTGGGCACAAGTGGTAAGACCCTAGGAAACATAGGTTAGAGAGGGACAGATATGGATAATGATGAGGAGTGCAAGATCACAGGCATGCTCTTCTAAGTGGGAACATCCTGGATTATCCCCTCCCAAGGGCATGTCATGGTCATGATCAGGGACATTTAGAGGAGGCTGTCTTCTAACAGAGGTTAAACAAGTTTCATTCGCTATAGCTCTTAGTGGCTATTTCAACATAAATGATCAGGTTCCTTTTAAGTAAGGAGTGAACTAGAAAAATCAGACAATCCACACTGAAAAGCATCAATCTGTTGGAGGCTGCACGCCACTGCTTTTCACTGGCCAAAGTCCTCATCGTTCTGAGTCCTCCGCATCAGCTCCACTTCCGTCTGTCTTTATGTCCTCCCTATTTAAGTCAATATTTACTAAGATCCTAATTGCTGCAGGATCACAAGTTTAAAGCAAGCACAGTCTTTGACGTCAAGACACCTCCACATCCACTGGAGAATCCACCACCCGAGCATTTGCACTGCAGGGCTGGCGGGTGAGTGCTACCGCAATTGTGGGGTACATCATGACTGTGAATGCTAAAAGACACAGGAACTTTGGAGAAGACCGATTTGCAGATGAGATGGCATACATGTGAACAAATATTTATCCTGGACAGCAAGGGAGGGAGACATGTACCAAACAAAGGAAATGTCATGAGCAGAGGCATGGAAGTAGAAAAGTAGAGGCCACAGAAGATGCTAGAAAGGTGGGCAGAACTTTATCACATGTCTGATTCAATGCCCTATGCTAAAGATTTTCCTCATTTTTTCTTAGGGCTGATCAGACCAATAAATCATAACTAAAACTAGACATTCTCGGACAAAATGGAACACAGAGAGATAAAGCTGATGCTTATGATGCAGATGAAATAGATCTGTCGTTCCAGCGGCAGAGAACTGACTGAGGGGCAGCTAGGAAAGGGATGCAGGGAATTCCCAAAGAAGAGGGCAACCGCCACCTGTATTTGAAACCTGGTATCATCCTACCATGGTTCTCCTCACTTACCGCTAACGATTCTAGTCAGTCTAATTAAAATCTCTTATCTCCCCCCATCCCATATATTTCACAAAGTATTGTGTTAGATATTAAGAGTACAACATGCTTTGGAGAGAACAGATAAGTTGCTCCAAGTGCATAATATGGATTACAAGGGTGTAGTGCATGTGGATGAGTCTCCTCTTCAACTTCCCTTAATCTTCTCACCTTGTTTTTCTTAGCTTTTTTTCCCCTGGAATGGAAAGGTTGCTGTGCTATCTGCTAACCTGATACACTGATTGCTTTGTTTAAGCTACCGTGGTATATTACTTTGTTTTTACCATGTATGTACTTAATAAAATCAATCTGCCTACCAGACTCCAGGAAAAATTGGCTTAATGGAACATTTGACCACCAGCCCCAGGCTGGCCACCTTGTGCTGACCGCCAAAGGCTTACCCTCATGAGATCACACAAAATTCAGGCAGCCATCTGCATAAAAGGGAGAAGGACCACAGCATCTCTTCGAGGTCTCCCCTGTGGAGTGGACACACTGCCCAGGACTTCTCTTTCCAACCAGGTCTCCGGAGAGGCTGCTGACAGGACCTCCCAGCTCTACTCTGGAAATGCAATTCCACCTTGTCTGATGCTGTATCGTTTTCTCTCTCTTTTTTTAATTTTTGTGGTACTGGGGATTGAACCCAGGGGCATTCTATCTCTGAGCTACACTCCCAGACCTTTTCACTTTTGGTTTATTTTTTAAAACAGGGTCTTTCTAGGTTGCTGAGGCTGGCCTCCAACCTGCAATCCTCCTATCTCAGCCTCCCAGGTACTGGGATTACAGGCATGAGCCACCACACCTGACATGTTTTCTCTTTTTTGATACTGGATTTTTCTGTGCTTTCACTTGATATTGTTAGCACCACCTCGCGTGCAGAGAATTCCCTGAGATGTGCTTTGATATTACTGATTTCACACAGTGAAGTGGGAAGTTCTTGCGTCTTGATTATTTTCTCATATCAAATTGTCTTGTACTTTTGAATGTATGAGAGTGGCTTCAATTTTTGCCTGCAGATCAGAACCCATTTTGCAGGACAGAGGGCTCTAATCTCATTGATGGATTAATTTATTGATGAATTCATAATTTGATGGCATTATTTTTGAGATGACAGAGGTGGGCCTAGTTAGAGGAAGTAGGTCACTGGGGGCTGGGGGTGTGGCCTTGGGGACTATATATGTCCCTGATCCCTTCTTTCCCTCCCCTCTCTCCTCTCTCTCAATCTGCTCCCTGTCTACCATGAGGTGAGCAGCTTTCCTTTGCTTCACCCTTCTACCATGGTGCTCTGCCTCATGTCAGCCCCAAAGTAGATAAAGCCTGTCAACCACAGATAAAAATCTCCAAAACCCTTAGTTAAAATAAATAGTTCCTCAAGTTATTTTTCTCAGGTATTTTGCCATATGACAAAAAACTAACACAGGCATCCAGTAGTGAGCAAAATGACACAATCCCTGATCTTGCAGAGTTAACATCTCATATGGAGATAGTCATAAAATAAGTGACTACAATAAGTTGTGATGAACCTTCTGCCTGGGGAAATGCACAGTACCCTGAAAAGGTTTATCAGGCCCTAACTCATAATCCATGAGTTGTACTGCCATACTCATCCTTCCACAGAACTCTAAATTTAACATGTAACATATATAATTAATAAATTAAATCCAGGAAAGAAGGCAGGGTCCCATCAAAAAATGAGCTGATTTGGGGGAGCCAATCTACCTGGGGGAGCCACATGGGAGACCTGGGGGCATATCAAATGCATAAGGAATCCTTTTTCTCCTCTTTTTTTGAACTATTAAAATTATCTTAGTTAATTCTTAGAGTGATGGTGGTTTCATTTTCCAAAATACCAGATGTTATTTATAAATCAAACCAAACAAAATAACCAACTAGAGCTCACGAAAGTAACAATGTGAGGCGGGCCATGGCAGAACTTGAACTGTCTTCCCTGGTGTGCAGGGTGATCCTCAAGGCCAGGCGCATTGCTAATCCCAGCACCGGCTCCAGCTGAGAACGCAACTTTGTTACTTAACACACATTTCTTTCTGGCCTTTCACGTACATTGGCTTGAAACCTCACAAAACTAAAAAAATCATTGCATAACTCCTCTTTAGAAACACTCCAGTTAGTTCTTTTTTTACTCTAAATTGGCAAGGAGAAGGACAGAAAATTCAGTGACTGATGAGCACGGGATTATTTGAACACCACATGCCTTTCTATTGGATGCAGGGCGTGCCCGACTTTTGCATTTGCAGCCCTCTGGAGTCTGAATTACTAAAAGTCCACCTCGGCCATCACAGAGATTCTTTCCCTCATGGTCCATCCACAAAAAACAAAGCAACCTCAGTCTTTGGAAGACGGCACAATGGCAGAATGTCTAACTAGGATGAAGAAGCCAAGGAGTTGCAAAGTAAACACATAGAATTTTAGGTTATTTCCTTATTTAAATTTAAAATGTAGATGCCCAAAATAAATATTTTTCCTATTTTGATCAAGGTTTCTCTACCTCTGAGCTACACCCCCAGCCCTATTTTTTTTTTAATTTGGAAACAGGGTCTTGTTAAGTTTCTGAAAGCCTCACTAAATTGCCAAGGCTGGCTTCAAATCTGTGATCCTCCTGTTTCAACCTCCCAAGTACTGGGATTACAGGTGTGTGCACCACACCTGGATCGACCTTAGCACTGTTGACATTTTGGGTTGAGTAATTCTTTTTGTGTGTTGGGAAGGGGCAGGGGGTGCTGTCTTGTGCATTGTAGGGTATTTAGCAGCATCTCTGGCTTTAGCCCAAGTAGATGACAGTGGTACCCCCTCTGACAACCAAAAATGTTTCCAGACACTGCCAAATGTCCCCTGCAGGACACACTGGCCCCCAGTTGAGAACCGCTGTTTTAGGCCATGCACTCTTGTGGGTAGAGCTGAGAATCTCTGCAATATGAGAATCCAGAACCCCTGCAGAGCCAGAATCTAGAACTTTCAGAGGGGCGGGGTGGGGAGCTACGTATCTCAGCAGCGAGCGACAGCTGGTAGAGCTACAGCCCCATTCTTCATTTTGATTCAAAGAAAATGGATCATTATTTCATCTCATGAGACTTCTACCACTGATTACAACCTGACTTAGGCTGAGGTGGCGGATCCTTACACAAGTCACTTTCAGGTTCAGCCTGCCCACATTCTGGAAAAGAGATTTTTTCCCCCAGTCAATAGCAGTCAAAAGAGATTTTTTTTCCCAGTCAATAGCAGATTTTTCTAAAACTTCTGAACATCCAATTTGGAAACAGTTCAAATTACTCATTGGTTTATAGTCCTGTCTCAGGTTCATTTCTGGTTTTGCCTGTTGCCACTAGTAATAAGTTATTGATAGCCCAGTGTGGTCGTGCACGCCTATAATTCCAATACTTGGGAGGCTAAGACAGGAAGATCATAGGATCAAGGCCAGCCTCAGCAACTTAGCAAGACTCTGTTTCAAAATAAAAAATAAAAAGGGCTGGGAGTGTAGCTCGGAGGTAGAATTCCCCTGGGGTTCAATCCCCAGTACCAAAAAAAAAAAAAAAGAAAAGTTACTGATATTCATCAGACAGCCCTTAGCACCTAATTCTAGGAAATACGGTACCAGTGATATTTGTGGAAAAATATGCAAATATTAGTTATAAAGAACTTTTCTGATTCACTGAAGCAGATAGCTTGTATTCTTATTTTCTTTTCTCTTCTGAACTTCTCTCTCGACAAACTCTTGTATTACCTCTAGCTAGAGGCCTCATAAATTCAATTTTTAGAGCCAACATTTCAAGTTTCAATCCTTAATTTCAGTTCCTAAACATCACAAAAATATAGTTGTGCCTCAGTATCCAAGGGGAATTAGTTCCAGGACCTCAGGCAGATACCAAAATCTTTGGATGCGCAAGTTCTCTATATAAAATGGTGTAGTATTTGCATATGACCTAGTCACACATTCTCAGATACTATAAATCATCTCCAGATTACTTATACCTAATACAATGTGAACATTATGTAAATAGTTGGTATACTGTATTATTTATGGAATAATGAGAAAAATATCTGTTTATGTTTCACACAGACGCAATATTTTTTCCTAAACATTTTCGATTCGTGGTGGGTTGAATCTGCAGATACGAAGGTTGAAGTACTGTAACTGTGTCCCTCTATCTCTGTGCTATTAGATTATAAATACTTGTTTTTTTAATGTTTTGCTTTTAATCCCATGTAGTTTAATATACTATTGGTAACAAAAATATATCTGCTAAATGTTACGGTTTGGATTTTAAATGTCCCCAAAGGCTCACGTGTTGAAGGCTTGGTCACCATCCTGTGGCACTGTTGGGAGATGGTAGAAACGTTAGGAGGCGGGGCCTAGTTGCAAGACAGCTAGGTCACCGGGGATGTGGCCTTGAAGAGGATATTGGGAACTTGGCCCCTTCCTCTCAGAAAATTGAGAACACAGACAAATAAAGTAACTTTCCAATATTAGCAGATATTTTAACCCGCAGAAGCTGTGCTCCTACCACTCTGCTACCAACTATTTTGAAAAGAGGAAAAAGTACCAAGAAGTCTAAAGAGACAACACAGTCCAGTGGTTATTTCATAGGACAGTGACATTGTTTCACTCTGGCGGACACACCTGTGAGGTGAGCAGTTTTGGTTCCCTGTCATGATGTTCTGCGTTACCATAGGCCCCAAAGTGACAGAGTCCACCAACTACAGACGAAACCTCTGAAACCATGAACCCAAACATATGTTTCCTCCTTATAAGTCGATTTTCTCAGTTATTTTGTCACAGTGACAGAAAGTTGACTAACACTGAACAAACCAACGGATATAACATCTAAAAAAAAATTTAAAAGTTCAATGAGTTGGGGTTTTTTTTCTAGTTCAATCGGTAACAAGCTTCTTTTGACTTAATCTCTCAGCTGCATTTTAAGAATTCAAATTGTATTGATTGCTTACTCTTTCCTTTTCTCTTTCCCTCCCAGACTCCCCAGAATGGGAGTACCATCTTACTCCCCAGAATGGGAGCACCATCTCAAACCGTCTCTGCCCATATAAACATGGGGCTCTTGGGGATTTTAGAATTGATACTTATACATACAACCAATGAAGCCCCTCAAGACAGAGTTTTTAAAGGGCTAGAGTCAACTTGATTCTCCATATGTTAAGTGTTTAATAATTATAAAGCTCTTCTAAAATACTCAAATCATAGGAACTCTATCTAATAGGACAGAAGAGAAGCTTATCAAGTCAGCTAAATAGTGGGGTATTTTCTGTAGACTGGAATCAGAGCTAATAGTTAGGATCTTAAATATACATAGGTGGATAACTGATATATAATAATTTTTAAAATTATTTTAAGCTAGAGAGCTATAATTCAATAGTAATAAATATGAGGTCTGTCTTTAGGAATCAGAAATATATATAAAAACACATATATATTTAGGCCCTATGGAGGGGGACTATAGGTGAAAAAGAGATTTAGAAGAAACTCATAAAACAATAATATTCCTAATGCTCTGGGTTTCTAATCTAAGTGAGTTCAGAGGCGCTCTTTTTCTCATTATGCCACACATATTCTTTTCTAATAATTAGAACAAAAATGAAAGCTAACAATGACCCCATGCCATGCATTATTCTAAACTCTTCTCTTTATTCTATTTTATTTTTTGTTTTCGTTTTGTTTTTGCAGTACTGGGGATTGAACCCAGAGGCATTCTACCTCAGAGCTACACCCCCAGCCCTATTTTTTGTTCTTCATTTTGAAACAGGGTCTCACTAAGTTGTGGAAGGCCTCACTAAGTGGCTGAGGCTGGCTGCGAACCCGGATCCTCCAGTCTCAGCCTCCCAAGTACTGGGATTACAAGTGTGCACCACCACACCCAGCCTTCTCTTTATTTTTAACTCATTTAAGACTCGTAGCAACCCTAAAAGATAGACATCGATACTTTCCACATTTTGCAGATCAGAAAATTGAGAGCACAAACAAATAAAGTAACTTTCCAATATTAGCAGATATTTTAACCCGCAGAAGCTGTGCTCCTACCACTCTGCTACCAAATATTTTGAAAAGAGGAAAAAGTACCAAGAAGTCTAAAGAGACAACACAGTCCAATGGTTATTTCATAGGACAGTGACATTGTTTGGTTCTGGCGGACACACCTGGCCACTTAGAGGTCCTCAATGACTACTGATCTACAGGGAGAGATTTCTATTGACTCATTATGCATCATCATTCTCCAGAAGCCATATTGTTCACATTGGCCTTGCAGTTAGTTCAGACCCCAAGGTCTGGAAAGTTATCTTCTCACCTATCTAAAACTATACATCTAAAGGCCAGATCAACTCCTATGCCCATTATAAAACCTTTCCAGAAAAATCTAAATGGTCGAGCCGGGCGTGGTGGCGCACGCTTGTAATCCCAGTACTTTGGGAGGCGGAGACCAGAGGATCCCGGTTTGCGGCCAACCTCAGCTCGCGCGTGCGCACGCGTGCGTGCACACAAGCGTTCTCTCTCCTTCCTTCCCTCCCTCTCTCTCTCTCTCTCTCTCTCTCCCTGTCTCTCTCTCCCTCTCTACTTAGTGAGGTCCTCCGCAACTTCGTGAGACCCGGTTTCAAAATAAAGTATAAAAAAATAGGGCCGGGGGCGTAGCGCGGAGGTAGAACACCCCTGCGTTCAATCCCCGGTACCGCAAAAAAAAAAAAAATAATAATAATAAAGTATAAAAAATAGGGCCGGGGATGTAGCAAGGAGGTAGAACGCCCCTGCGTTCAATCCCCGGTACCACAAAAAAAAAAAAAAAATCTAAATGGTCGAAAAAAGCAAATCTGCTCCAGTGACTTTAAGCCCATCCCCAAACAAAATCATTCCAACTTTAATAGACTCATAAAAAGGATTCGACAATGTAGGAGGTTACTTCCATTCTAAAATACAAACCCAGGTTGATCTTTCTTTTTGAACTCACCAAGATTATTATCTCTAATCATAATCTAGTTTCTTTGGCTTGTTTATCCTGGCGGGTCACTGAAAACTACCACGGTTTCCTTCTTTTCTCCATTAGTCAGTAACTAAATTAATGAGCAATTAGTAAGCCATGTGCCAGATGCTCCGCTGGGCACCAAAGGGAGACAAATAACATTAACAGTATATCACTAGTTTTCACTTACTAACTAGTGACATTTTCCAGTCATGCCTGAATGAAGGTGTTTTTTTGTTTGTTTTTGCTTTTGCAGTACTGGTACAGTATTTCCTAGAATTAGGTGCTAAGGGCTGTCTTATAAATATCAATAACTTTTTTCTTTTTTTTGTGGTACTGGGGATTGAACCCAGGGGTATTCTACTTCCGAGCGACACCCCCAGCCCTATTTTTTATTATTTATTTTGAAACAGGGTCTCACTAAGTTGCGGAGGGCCTCACTAAGTAGCTGAGGCTGGCTGCAAACCTGCAATCCTCCTGTCTCAGCCTCCCAAGTACTGGGATTACATGTGTGCACCACCACGCCTGGCTCTGAGTCAAGGTTTTGAAATAACAAGCTGGAGAGATCACAATGTGTAGTTTCCCCGACTGGGCCACTGCAGGAGTCCAGCAGCCTTTGCTAACCTCATAACCATCTGAACACATCATCATCCTATCCCTCCGAGAAAAGTGCAATGAAAAGAAAAAAAAAAAAGAGCAGGAGGTGGCAGAGGGGACAATGTGCCAGTTGCCTCTAGCTGGGGGAGAATAAACCAAGCTAAAATTCTCATGTGATAGTGCCATGGCTGACTGCCAGTCATCTCTCAGCACTGTAGCCTTTCTCACAGAACTCTGGGTGCCTGGCTGCCTGAGCTAAAGACTACACTTCCCAGCCTTCCCTGCAACTAACTGTCACCATATGACTGAGCTCTGGCCAACTGGATAGAAGCAGAAAGTGTTCTCCTTCTCCTTCCTCCTGCTGATTGGCTGGAATATGGATGCATTGGCTAGGGGTGGGGAGCCACTGTAGACTATAAACCAGAGAAACAATATCCAAGAAATGAAGGTCTCTAATAACATGGTTCAGCCAGTACTGGCCTGGATTGATATGAAAGTAAAATAAAAATCTGCCTTGTTTTCGCTGAAATGAATCCTAATACTGCAATCCTTTCTTCCCTCTCTCCCACTGTAGCCCTCCTTGCCTATCTGGCTCTGACTTAGCTTTAGATCTTTTTCACATTAAAGATCACGTCTTCAGATCTGTCAGGTCCTATTGAAAATACTCTTCTAGTCCCTAGATTATTTTGTCATTGCATTTATCACAGTTTATGTACATTTACACATTTCATTGATTTCTGTCTCCATCACTACCTCCAAACAAAGATGTTTTTGTTTGGTTTTGGTTTTCATTTTCCTTACTGCAGGATCGTCTGTGTCCAGCACGGTGCCTGGCACACAAGAAGCAATCAAATATTGCTGCATAAATGGTTGAAAAAACTGAAGACCTTTCCACTCTCGGAACCCCAGAATATCCACAGTAAGAACTGAGGGCCTCTACATTTATACTTGCTTGGCTGAAGATCAGAGTGGAGAAGTTTTGGCCAGGCGTGGTGGCGCATGCTTGTAATCCCAGTACTTTGGGAGGCGGAGACCAGAGGCTCCGGGTTCGCCGCCAGCCTCAGCTCTCTCTCTCTTTCCCTCTCTCTCTCTCTCTCTCTCCCTGTCTCTCTCTCTCTCTCTCTAC
>PVJS01046105.1:0-15952 GCA_004027185.1 Glis glis | reverse complement strand
TCATCCTGTTTCAGCCCTCCAAGTACTGGGATTACAGGTATATACCACTGCACCCAGCTAAGTGGTGGCCCTCCCTTTTTAGTGGTATGTTTTGATAATTTCTTTTTTTTCCTACTTGAATTACAAGACAAAAATTGATCTGCCACTGGAAGTGCCCTTAAGTAGTCCTCTAGGAGAATTAACTCAGAGATTGCTTAGGGTAAAAATTTATTCACTTTAATCCCTAAATTTTAGAGAGACAATTATTTGGAGGAAGTCAGTTGTTAGAAAATGAAGGAATTTAACTCATCAGGAAAAAAACAAAGCAGTGTAAAATATTGAATTTTAATTAACTGCATATATATTGAAATGTTTAGGTGGAAGTGTACTAATATCTGAATCAAATAAGTTAGATTAATGGGGACTGGAACTCTGAATAGACAGATAAATGATAAATTACACATAATACGCTAGTTATAGAATCCAGGTAGTGGTGTATTGTTTTTCACACTAAGGTTCTTTAAACTTCTTTTTGTGTATTTGCAGTATTTCATAGTAAAATGTTGGAAAAATAAAGCAAATCTGTATTCTAAAAGAAATGAAGATATTTACTTAGGCAAGAACAAATATTATTGATTACATGTCACTGAGCTTTCTTATACCTAGAGACACACTTTTTAACCATTGCTCCACTGACTACCACTGATTTAACTGTGTCTCTATACTGGACAAATCTAATGATTCTCTAAATCCAATTCTTCTAAAACTTAAGAGAAATACAGTATATAAAAAGAAGAAGGGAGGTTTTGGATTTCCTTGATCAATAGAGACGTACATATTGATTCATGAAGTATGGACATATACAGCCAATTTGGTTTGATTTGTCTTTTATTTGGAAGAAAAGTCAGCTGTCCACTTGTATTAGCTCTCAGGGACCAAGTTTGAGAGTTGACCACTGTTGGAAATAATATGTTTACTAGGTAGCAGTGCCTATAGAAAGACAGGAATATAAGGCTGTAACTTAGAAACTTTGCAGACTAAATCGATAAATGGAATCTGTTTCCATTCCTAAGGAAACCCCTTCTTCACACTCCATTACCCCTACCTCTTATCTGCAAAGGAGCACTCTGTCCTACAAGTTCAGAAAAAAAATTAAAATTATCATGCTCGGCTCTATTACAGTTTATTTATGCTCTTTGTAGAAAAAATCAAAAAAATAAAGAAGTAAAAATATAATATAATATCAGTACAGTAAACCATCATTTTTTCAGTTTTGAAGTGTTCACATTCTCTGTATGTATACATTTATAAAAATGTTATTTATTAATTTATTGCATTTTTCTTTTCACTTTAATAGTAATAGCAAACATACAAAAATGGAATGAAGATAGAGATCAAAATGATTCATGTTACATAATTAATTTATTTAATCTCAATTGAGCAATAATTTTATCAACACTGGTCTATCCAAGGCAAAAGTATGAAAGGCTTATCTAAAATTTGAGATATAACCTGGTTGGGGTGGTACACATCTCTAATCCAAGTACTTGGGAGGCTGAGATAGGAAGATTTCAGGTTCGAGGCCAGCATCAGCAGCTTAGTCAGACTCTCAGAAATTGTTTCAAAACAAAAAATAAAAAGGGCTAGGGGTGTAGTTTGGAGGTAGAATGCCCCTGGATTCAATCCCAGTAATAATGAAATACAATAAAATAAAATTTGAGATATAACCATCATTTTTATAACCTTCAATGTGGAAATTAAATACTTTCATATTACATGAAAATTAATAGTTTGGCTTTTCTTTATCTTATTTTAATCTTCCAGATACACATTATGAAAGCAAATGATGGTCTACATAGTTATTTCAATAAACAACCATGCACATATATCTCTGGTCACTTGTCCCATTGTTTGTTCTCCACAAACTCTTTGCAGATAAATTGCTAGATCAAAGAGAATGTATGCTTACATAAACCTGTAAAAATGGCAACTCAAATTTAACTTCATGAATATAACTTTCTACAACCTCAACCCTTGTCTGATACTGGGTATTATCTTTCTGTTATTTCTGTCCCAAAAGGCAACATTCTTTTAAAACTTTGAAACAGAATAGTTTTCCTTGCATTTATATATATTTTCATGTTTGAACTCAGGTGCAAAATACCAACTTAGCTAATCATGTTTCTCATGGCTCACTATCTTCCATGGTCCATGCAAATGTCTTTATTCTATTTTTTTAAAATTAAAATAAATCATGCTAAAACCCTAGTTGTTGTTCTTTTATAAAAAAATTATTAATCTAGATACTTTGTGAACTGTTTCAATGAGCCTTAAAAATGCATTTTTATGAACTGGGTGAAGTGGCAGACACCTGTAATTCCAGGACTTGGGAGGTTGCGAGGAGGATTGCAGGTTCAAGGACAGCCTCAGCAATGTAGCAAGACTCTCAGCAACCTAGCGAGAGCCTGTTTCAAAACAAAACATTAAGAATAGGGCTGGGGGTAGAGTTCAGAGGTACAATGCCCCTGGATTCAACACACACACAAAAAAAGAAAGAAAAAGTGCATTTTCTTCTCATTTTTTTTGAAACAGTATCTCTCTAGGTTGACGAGAATCTCATTACTTGCTGAGGCTGTCCTCGAACCTGTGATCCTCCTGTCTCAGCCTCCCAAGTACTGGGATTACAAGCATGTGCCACCACATCTGGCTGAAAAAGTACGTTTTCACTAGTGAGCACAAATTCTGCTTAGTCAGTCTGGGGTGCTTTCACCAGATATTCCCATAGCCATTCCTTTTAGGTACAACTTGAAGTGACATGGGGCCACATGGCTTGCTGTGGCCAATATGATTCAAATGCAAAATGTTGTGGGTCCTTCTACATCTGAAAAATTCTTTTGCTCTCATTGTGAATTATGCCACTGTGTTGAGAATTCTTAATTCAGCATATTGGAGCTCTTGCTCCTTTATCATTCTACATCCAGAGCTGTTAAGTCTGTGGTCTCTCAGTCTTTTTCCCTTGGAGGTAGCCTGCTTTATTTTTCTCTGAAGATAACAGTGTCTGAGATTTTTTTCTCTTTGCATTTTTGTCTTCAAAGTTTTTTTTTTTGCATATCTGTCTATTCAATTGTGTGAACATTTTGGCTATTATTTTCTCCAATATTCGCTCACACACATTTCTCTCACTCTCCCCACATACCCACTAAAAATAAAAACGTTTTGACTCTTGTCTTCTGTCTGTCCATTTTTTCCATGCCTCTCATCTCTTCATCCTTTGTGTCAGGTGTTCTGGGACACATCTCTAGCCCAAATCGAAGTTTCATTTCCTGGCCCACCAAAATTTCTCTTATATTTTAAGCTAGTTCTACATTAGCTTCATGGCAATGTCTTCTGTCACTCCCAACATTTGGCGATGAGGAAAAACTTCACCATGTGTAAAATCTGCTGTCTTATATCCAGTGTCAATGCTTTTTCTTTTTTCCTGTCTTTCACTTTATCAAAAAAAGTAACTAGACTTGAACAGAGAAAAAGAAAAAAAAATAGAATAAGGTGGTTTGGTTCTCAATTACAATATATTACTAACTTTATTTGACTGTTGTAGCATTATACAACAAATGTCTGCCACCTACAATATGCCAGTCAATCTTTGTGGCAGTAGGCTCTATTAGTGAATAAAGCAGGAAAAAATTCCTTGCCTTCTTGGAGGCATTTAGTGTCCTTTTTGGTGTCTTACTAACATAGTTCCTAGGATAGTCAATTATTCCAAAATATAGAAGCTTTTCAATAATACTAATACAAAAATTATTTATTTCAGTACATCTATTGATTAATAAGATTTGCTGAGTATCCACATATAACCCACCATGCAGTATTGGTGGGGGAAGGGGAACTACAGAGACCATCAAGGAAAAAAGATAATTCACCAAAAACTCTAAACCAATATCTTAAACATATAATAAAAAACACATGCACCCCCCACACACATTGATATGGGCCAACTACTATATATATTTGTATCTGTGTGTATATATGTATCTGTGTGTATAATGAAATATGTTTAAAATTGTTCAGGGTATAATAATTTAAATTTTACCTCAGCCGGGCGTGGTGGCGCACGCTTGTAATCCCAGTACTTGGGAGGCTGAGACCGGAGGATCCAGGTTCGCGGCCAGCCTCAGCTACTTAGTGAGGCCCTCCGCAACTTTGTGAGACCCTGTTTCAAATAAAGAATAAAAAATAGGGCTGGGGGTGTATCTCGGAGGTAGAATGCCCCTGGGTTCAAACCCCAGTACCAAAAAAAAAAATTATCTCAAATCATGGAAATTTTTCTTCATGTTCTGGACTCTTAGATTTTAACCATCTTGAAAACCTAGCACTTTTGTACGACCATGGGATATTTGGAGAAATGTATGCTGTTTGTCATCCCTACCCCACACTCTTGGGATCCCTGTTCCCATGCACCTTTCTAATGGTGCCAACACTAGGAAGCTGTTTTTCCTATCCTAGAGCCCTCAGGCTGACCTCTACCATATGGGGTTGGTTGTTTGCATGATTCTGGCCAAGTATAATATGTATCATCTCTTCGAAACTTTTAGTGTCAGCATTCTGGTCTTGCAAGTTATTAACTACCTAACATGATAAGCTAATCTCTATTAATGGGATAGGGTTACAGGAGCAACTATTGAATAATCCTAACGTTGAGCTTCCAGATACAATGTCCTTGTCTTTAACAAAGTGATTCTAAAAGTGTGAATTGCAGACAAAAGTGTAATCTTGCCATTGTTCCAGTCAATAGAGAAGATATTTTTAGAATAGAATGAAATGACATTGAGCTTTATTTCTTTTTCATTACTAGTCTCGAATATCCTTTTTCTTCAGTAACATCTTGGATGATATTCAAATCTCTTAGTACCTAATAAGATAGATATTAATTATTTCAATGTGGTTTAAAATTAAATTTTAATGATAATTCATTAAATGTATTAAAATCATTTTTTTCTGGTGAGAAATTGAAAGTAGAATATTTCAATCTATAGTATAGTATAGTAGTCAGGGTTTATTTAGAAAAGAAGAACCACTATGGGGATATGTGTGTGTATAATTCTGTATAGAATACATATAATTTTATATATGTGGGGATATATAATTAAATATTTTTGTGAATATGATATATTTTCTATATTCATATGTAAGTATATATAGATTATATAGAATTTTATATCTATGTGGGGATACATGTAATTATAGCCATTTATATGTAAGATCATATATATATATATATATATGTTGTTGTAAAAGAATTTGACTTCACAAAACTGTGACTAAGCAGTCTCTCCAAAGTTCTGTCTTAGTGTCTGACGGTGCAGCTTGAGTTCATGGGGCAGGTAGTTAAAAAGGGAAGGAAGCGGGATCTAGTGGGGAGCAGCAAGAACAAGCAGAAGCTCATGAGTGTGCTGGGAGGCCCACTAGAACAAGACTGGAACCATGTCAATACAGGTTTCCTCTGAACCCTGATGGTGGTGTCTGCAGAAGCTGAGGCCCTCCTCTCTAGTCTAAGCACATACTGGCTCAGGAGTTGGAGAAACTGCAGGGGAAGGTAAGCAGCTGACAGGCCAGCCACAGGCAAGGAGATAAATCCACAGATCATCAACAATATCTTTGAACTCAGAATGGATGCTCCTTCCTATCCACTCTTCAAGTCTCTCTCAAAAATTCCTTTTCTGGTCCATCCTAACTGAAAACACAAGTGAGGGAAATTCTTGAAAATGCAGTTCATCCTAGCTAAATTTATACATTACAAAGCCACACCACAAAGCACTGCTCATCGAACCACAGCTGGCTACCCCTGGAGCTGTCTCCAATAAATCAGGCTAAAATACATGTCTGAGGCTACTGAGCAACACTTCAATAACCTGGGAGGTAAGTGAGCAGGTGAGAGCAACTGATAGAACAGTTCGTTTGATTTAGTAATCAAATCAATTTCTTGTTTTACTTGGTCGATCATCAGAATGGGTGATTTAATCATGAACGCAGGCAAGCTTAAAGAAATTTTGAAAATTTAATTCTAATTTTAATAGCACAATCCTCAAATATATAATCAGCAGGTGGCTTAACATCAGTTTTAAAACGTAATTATTTTGTATGATTTAAGAAGGCACAGAAGGTATAAAACATGGGGAATTCTATCCACAAAATAGTTTCAGAGGTAAATCACCAGTCGTTTCTGATTACAATGTTTTATTTGATCATTATTTATTTTGTCACTTAAAAATTTTTAGTTGTCATTAGCACCAGTAACATTAGCATTTTCGAGAGTGCAATCGAGACAAATGTTTGGACACAGGTCATTTACTTCCTTTACTAGAATTAGGTCTGCAATCCCCTCAGACACTTAAAAACATAGTTACCTAATTAATGGATTTTTCTTTATCTTTGATATCAAAATTAACCCTACATTTAAAAGAACTAAGAATAAACTTTGGATTCTTATGCTTCATTTCAGAACAAAATTAAAGTAATATAAAAAACATTAGGAAAATAGTACATCCGAATTAAAATCTAGAAACGGGAATCTATAAAAATGTGATGGTAGTCTTTTCAAATCAAAATGAAGAAACAGATAAGTGGTCAAATACAGAGCTACTTTCAACCTACTTTTCTGTTTTAAAGTATTGGAAATATAATAAACAGCACAGAAAGGAAAAAAATCACCAATAAGGCCACTATTAATTAGACAGATAGATGATAGATAAATAGATGATAGATGATAGGTAGGATGTAGAAATTAGCCTTCTGCCTCATAATCACTTTTTAAAAAAGTAACAAATATTAATAGTTTTCTGTGTCTTCAGGTTAGTTTTTTGTTTTGTTTTGTTTGTTTCTTCCTTTTTCTTTTACTTTTTTTTTGTGATACTGGAGATTGAGCCCAGGACGTTGTACCTCTGAGCTTCATCCCCAGCCCTATTTTATTTTTTATTTTGGGACAGGTTCTCACTAAATTGCTGAGAGCCTCACTAAGTTGCTGAGGCTGGTCTTGAACCTGTTATCCTCCTGTCTCAGCTTCTCCAGAACTGGGATTACAGGCATGTACCACCACACCCAGCTCAGGTTAGTTTTTTCTTAACCTTGTCTTTTATGTTATATACACAAACATGTGTACACATAAACACATACACAAAATTTATTTTTAGCTAAAATGTTATTAGGCTTTACAAAGCTTTCTAGTTTAATATCATAGGCCATTTTCCAAGACAATACATAAAAGATAGTATACTTTTTTCTGATATTTCCATAGTGTTGCCTTAAATGATTATAACATCATTTACTTAACTACTCTTTTAATTTTAGATATTTAGGTTGTCTACTGTGGGAAGCTGGGCTCGGTCGAGCCAGCCAAGATGGCACCATGGCGGGCTGCCTAGTCTCGTGACCCGCGCTTGTTTACCAGACCTAGCACATGGCGCAGTTGGGAAGCGCACGCGTTTGATGCATGCTCATTGAGTGCTTGCTGCTGGAGAACCTATGAGAAAACGCCTGGCCTGCGTGTTTGTGGCGTGAGAGAGGTGTGATTGGAGGATTGCTTCTGGCGTGATTGGGGAGGGGTTGCCCGTACATAATATAAGCGGGATGCTGATGTTAATAGAGGAGAGGAAGCTGAGAGGATAAATAAAGAGAAAGCTGAGGAAGAAGAAGCACCTCAGAACTGTGACTTGCGTGGTTCTTCTCGGGGTCCTGTTGGACGGGGCTTCGGGTTGCGACAGTCTACTTTTTGTGTTTGTTTATTTTGCCTTTATAATTCAATGAAAAATCATGTACATTTATAATAATATAATTCCTTAATTACTGCTGAATAAATTACTATAAGTGGAATTGCTTAGGCATATGCTTTACCCTTTTCAATTAAAGCCCCATCTAATATTTAAAGAAAATATTTCTATCCCAATATTTTCAGTATCCTGGAAAATTATCTATCTTTTAAAAATTTGTGCTAACTTTATAAGAAAAATAGAGTAATATTTCTCATTTTAATTGAAATTAATAATTAAGTTGAGCATCATATGGTATTTTTAGTGGCCAGTTGTATTTCTTCTATGAATTAGCTGGTTATATCATATGCTTATTTAAATAGAAATTGGGGACTTTTCATCTTCTCTGTAGTGATCAGTAGGTAGTCACATACATTAGGAATATTAATCCATTTTTTCATTTGTTGTAATTTTATGAAGATTAGCAAATAATTATAAGCCATATTATGTATGTATGGTTTATCACTCTATAGAAAATATAATGTAATTGAGATCAAGAAACAGGGCAATTGCCCCAGAAGTCCCTTGGGTTCCTTTCTGACCACACCCTTCATTCACTTATGGAGGCACACAGTCTTGACTTTCATGTCAATTACTTTTACATTAGTTGCCACCTTATTTATTTATTTATTTTTTGGTGTACTACCTATTTATGACTCTCCAAACAATATGGTCCAGTTTTTCTTGTACCCCCTACCCCTGCCCAAGGCTCTGCTTGCATAGTTACTGCTGTGTTTTTCTTTCTCTTCACTATATTAGTAGCTCTCTATACTACGAATATTCCAAACATGCTGAATTTTTCATATTAAAATAAAAAAACATTTTTGATGCTGAATATTTTTCATATTAAAAATAAAACAAACCTTCTTTGATTTTCCATTGTCTTCTAGCTTCATCCCTTTCTCCTTCCCTTTCCTCAAAAGTTTTTATCTTCAGCTTCTCACCTTCCATTTACTTTTTAAAAATTGGAATGACATATATGTAACCTAAAAATACCATTTTAACCCTTTTTAAGTGTACAGTTCAGTGGTATTAATTATATTTGTATTGTGCAGCCATCACCATTAAGCATGTCTGGAACTTTTCCTTTATCCTAAACTGAAACCCTATACCTTTTAAATCATAACTGCCCATTCTTTTTCTTCCTTCTCCCCCCCCTCTCTCAGTGTGGTCCTTGGGATTGAACCTAAGGGTTCTAAATCTGAGCTAAACCCCTAACCCTTTTTGTTTTTTGTTTTGTTTTGTTTTGAAATAAGGTCTCACTAAATTGCTCAGAATCTTATTATGTTACTGAGGTTGGTCTTGAACCTTCAATCCTACTGTCTCAGCCTCCCAAGTAAAGTTATCACAGGCATGTGCCACCACTCAGTTTCTACTTTCCTTCTCTATGGATTTTATTGCACTAGGTACCTCGTATAAGTGGAATCATACCATGATTGTTTTTTGAGTCTAGCTTATTTCAATTAGCATAATGTCTTCAAGGTTTATCCATGTTGTTTCATGTATTAGAATTTGATTCCTTTTTAGGCTGAATTATATTCCATTGGAAGTATATAAAACAACTTGTTTATCTATTCATCCATCAGTAGACCCTAGGGTTCCTTCTACCTGTTTACTATTGTGAATAAAGCTGCTATGAACCTAAGAATACAAAAATCTGTGAGTCTTTGCTGTCTATTCTTTTGGCAACATTCCTAAAAATGTAATTGCTTGATAATTACATTTTATCTTTAATTTTTTGAGGAACCACCATATTGTTTTCCACAGTGACTGCAGTAGTTTGCAACACAATTCTGTGATACATATTTTCTTTATGACAGATCTTATATGTGATCTTAGATTTAAATTTTTTTTCTGTAATGAAATCTCTTATTGTCTCTGGCCTTCAGGTCACCTGTCATTTATAATAGTATCAACATCTTCCTTTTTATCAATCCTTGTTTCACATTAAATGTAATAGTAGGAAATAAATTTTGCAGAAGCCATACCTAATGTTAAGAAATATGTTCTCTAATGTTATATGATTCTATATAAAGAGGAATTCTATAATTTTAAACAAAACTACATGGTTCTGTAAATGGCAATATTCCAGACTATCAGTCCCAGGTGGCCAGAATTCATCTTATTATTTCCTGTATCTTTAGTTTCTAGAATAGTACTTTGTGTAAAATAGTGTCTCAATAAATATTTGTTGAATTAGAACTAGTTAATTCTAGATTTTATACTTCACTATCTGTGGGTTAACTGTGGGTGCATAAAAATCAAACTGCAGTATTTTGGATGAAGGTAGTCATAATATTTTCAATAGCTTTTTTTCCCTCCGGAATAAGAAAGAAAAGATTAATGCTTCCCAAAATGTGGCATGTGTCAAATTATCTTCTATGGTAGAGGTTTGAACAAGATCCCTAGTGATATTTCACCCTTTTCTCATAAAATTATTAGAAAAATTTCAGCATTTAATTATTATTTTTCAAGGGAGACATATTTGATGGTCATTGTAATAGTTAAAGGTTAGTTATTTCTAGAAAGATATACTATCACAATATTGATGCAGACAATAAAACGTCTCTGTCTTATAAATTAATCACCCCCGAAATAATAAACATTTGCCTTTAGACTTCATTAAATATAGAATGTGGGAAAAATTTAAGAATATTGTAAGTAGTGATCTTGAAAACAAAGGTAAACTTGATATACAGGCATTCATTCAGGCACATGTGGACATTGAAATGAAATGAAAATCAATGAAATGAAAATCAAAGTTTGATTATATTTCTGAACAACTTTAAAAACCATTATGCAGTATTTAAAATTGTGCCCATAGTTTGTGGTCGCTGAAGTACAGTTCTATAGATTTGTGTAAAACAATATTTGTCTTCCTAGTATAGCAATGCAGTGCACTTGGTATTTGAAAAAACTCCCCCAGTATACATCATCTATAAATTTTTACAATATGTGCAAAGAAATCTACCCACATGCACAAAGAGAATCATCACAGCAGTATTGTCATAGCAATACTGTGATATTGTGATAGCAAATAACTGGAAACAACCAAAATTTCCATCAGTAGGAGAATGTATATGTGATATGTGGAATATTAAACAAGAGTGAAAACAAACAGAATAGTGCTACTTTTATTGAAGTAAATGAATCACAAATAAAATACTGACAGAAATCAGAGAAAGTTGCAGAATAATTCATATAGCTTTAATCTTTAAAAGCGGGCAAAATCATACCTAGAATTATATATGTGCATGTGAATATATTTTTATATGCATATCTATACATAAATGTGTTTCTATATGAGAAAGGTGTATATATAAATGCACATATACACCATGCATTTGTATATGTATATAAATAAAAATCAACAACTATTGGAAGAAATGAATACCAAATTCAGGTTAGTTCAAGTTTTAAATTAGTGAAATGAGTTACTACTTTGGCATTCTGAGTAAAGGCAATGCTACCAAGAAGAAATGTCAAAGGAATTATACTTGTAATACCATATTTTTAAATTTTTTCATGTGTTATATCATTTTATATTTCTAAAAATGTCTCAAATATTTCATACTTATTTTTAAATAAAATTAATTAAAATAATAAATCCAACTTTCGTTAGCTCAAAATTAGCTTTTCACCCTTATCTATGGTCATGATAAGAAAAAAAAATGTGGTCCAATCTTATCAAGTTCTCTTGATTTCACTGGGCAGAGCACAGAAAGCATGTAATACTTATCCATAGGCAGACTGAGGACAATCCCTCCATTAGGTACAATTTAGAATCCAAACTCTTACATGTAACTTCGAAGATCCCAAATTATGATTGTCCTAAAATAACAAATGACAACATGTATTTTATGATTTTAGATTATGATGTTCTCTTGTTTTTAGATGACTTTATCTCCTTACCTAAGGAAACCCTACATCCTTTAAAGCACAATTATCTTTTGTGGAAAGATTTTATTTCCAGACTCCCAGGTTTCCTCTGAGCATCAACTACTCCTGGTTTGTGTCTCTTTCCTAGAGTTCACATGGTGCCAGGCCCTCATTCCTACCTATGTCTGACTCCAGCTGAAGTGTGAAGACTTAAAGAGCAGTAGAGGTGGCTCAGTATCCCTATTACGAGGAATGTGAGTACATAATCACCCTAGTAGAAGGTCATCACAAATCGTTAATGTGCTGTGGAGTTCTGACACTGAATCCTAATATGTCTAAATATTTTATGGTTAGAAGAGTGATTCCACTGAAGAAATATATAGTTCTCTGCTTCATATTAAGGCATAATATATAGTTTTTCAGAAAAATCTCACTGTTTTGTAAAATATTGGGACATTTTTTCTCAATATACAAAAAAAATTATCTTCTGGGAAGAACAATGATGGACTTGGAGCATCATGGCGTCTGGGGGTCAAACTGGAGGGGAGCGCCACAGACTCTAACCTTTGTCATAACTGAAAGCAGGTTTAAGATTACTTAACTGGATTAATTAGTTTTCTGGGTTGTAATTATTTACTGAAAGGCACTCAGTTTAAAAATAATACATTCTGGTCTTATTTGCACTTAGGGTGATAAATGTGATTGCACTTGAAGCCTATCAATTAATGTTCTGGTTGAATCTGGAGTGTCTCCCAGAGGCTCATGTGTTGATGGCCTGTTCCCCAGTGCAGTAATGTTCAGAAGTGGGGCTTTTAGAAAGTGATTGAATCATGAGGTTCTGACATCATCAATGAATAAACCCATTGATAGGTTCATAATTGAATGCACTATTGGTGGAAACTAAAAGAGATGATTAGTTGGAGGAAGGAGGTCACTGAGAACATACCTGGAAGGTATGTCTTATTCCCAGACCCTGTCACACACTCTCTCTCCTTCTCCCTGCTTTCTGTCTACCATGAAATGAACAGTTCTGCTTCACCATTTTCTCTTCACTGAGATATTCTGCCTCACCACAGGCCCATAGCAAAGAAAACAGCTGACCACATACTAAAACCTCTGAAATCATGAGCCAAGATAATCTTTTCTCTTTTAAGTTGTTTTTCTTGGGTATTTTGTCACAATGATGAAAAGCTAACACAATAAACCAAAACATAGCTGCTGGAAGAGATTATTATGAAACTAGAGGTTAATTTTTATATTTCTAGAACAATTGATGGATCCTTACAAAATTAAAAACCAATCAGTCAATTATAAGGACAAATTTTGAGAAAAGATAAGGGTGTGGAATTCCTACAAAATTGTTTAGGGAAAGGAAACTCATAGAAGATTAACCTTTCAAAGGTCAGAAAATAGCCTGTGTAAGACTTTTAAAAATGTTATCAAGAAGTTCTGTAAAATAGAGCTTAAGTAAAGCCTTGTTAGATGTACATTAATATTGTTGATGCCTCCACTGTATTTAAACAGACATTATTCTTTCTAGTGGTTACAGCCTTAGGAACAACAGTACCTATTTTGCTAATTTTTTTTGTTTCCTTAAAGAGGTATAGTCACCAATCATCTTTAAGATATAAAGTACGCAAATGCAAGAACATACAGAGAAAACTACAGTGTCTATATTTATATGCTTTTTTCTTAGATCTTGTAAAACAAGTGTTTGGGTTATCAATATGTTTTCTTCTGAGAAAAATGAGGCTAAAGTTATCAAATGAAATCCACAATTCATCATAGACTGTGAAGGGGAGCAGAGAGGTGATTTCTTGTCTTCTAGTCCAAGGCTTACCATCTTTCTTGGTACCCTCATGTGTTCTTTCTACATACAAAGAAGAAAACCATCTGAGCATGGTATTTTCCTTCCAACCATCCAATTCACACTATTTTGGGCCCTGACTTTTTAATCTGCTTTTTATGTGTGGTGTTTGTATTGTAGTTCTCATTTTACCAACATCTACCTTTGGTCCAAGATGACATTTCTTGAATTTCTCCAGCCATTGTGGAAATAATAGCTTTCATGTTGTAAAAAGATCACTTCCCATTCCAAGGCAGGTTGACCTGTACTCTAGCCCAGCACTGAAGTCTGAACAGCAGGTGTTTGGCTCCATGGAAGTCCTCCACTCACAAACCTCATTCTCTGGCAACTTTCTTCCTCGTAACCGGAAACTTGACCTTGACCTTGCTTTTGATTTACTGTTTGAATGTGATCTACTCCTATTAACTCTAAATGCTTTGAAATGGAATGATATATGAAATATTTACTTGTAGCAAGGACTTGAAACCTCAAAATAAGTGTTCCATTTTCATTTTCTTTCAGTCCATCAACCTACCATGGCTTTTAAAAGAAGACGTATTAAGTTACATTAGAATAGCTGGTCTTGAGTGGGACATAATCAATTACTCCATGAGATGAGATGAATTTCATTGGTTTGCATCACTTGTAGTACATATACAAAATGTTCGAGACAGAATCCTTTTGAGAAAGAAGACTTTTTGAAGATTAAATATAGGAACATTTTCCTTTTTCCCAAAACCTACTTGTGGAGAAGGTGTTTGATGGATATTTTTTTCCCAATAAAAATGGGAACCCTAAGTAATGCTCCTTGAAGTGCATGAGTTTTTATAGGGCCTGGAAACACTTCTTACTTGAGTTTCAGTGTAGCCAAAGTGCAGAAATGTGTCTCCCACTGTGTTTTGAAGTACATGAGTATGGTATAGAGAGGATACGGTAGAAGCCCCATCCAGCATCCCGGGGTTTAAGGCTTGCAGCCAAATATGTTCTCGAAAATTTAAATTATTCAGTGAAGAAGGGATTGAGTTAGAGGGAGACAGTGGAAGAACTACAGCACAGGAAATTTGTCAAATCAGATGAGACTCAAAGTGCAGCAGAGTAAACAACTGATAGAAACTGAGATTATATGATTGCTCTTCTTTGGAAATGGAGCAGAGGGAAGAAAGTAGAGATTGAATCACCTATGCTAAGAAACACTATGGAAGCACAGTTCCATATTGTATATCATTCATGAGCAAAGACCATGAAGACATGAGACAATATCAAGGTCAGGTGGAAAATATGTTCTGGTAACTAATGGGCAGCCTTCATTCCTGTTTGCACAGCATTTAGGGAACCCTATCTGCTCATAATTATATATACTCTTTTAACACTTTGGGATGGGCCAGCTAAACCTGGGAGAGAGAAGGCCTACCAAACCCTTCTCTACTCTTAAGCAGTTCTCTTCAATTGCAAGAGAGCTCTACCTGGGTGCGGATAGAAAAGGCTTTTAGTTGATCATAGTGAATGTATGCTTGATATAAGTATCTACCAAAAAGTGATCAAATCTCAAACTGGAAATCATGAATAGAAAAAAACCTGATCTTGATTTATATTACTCTGATTCATTTTTCATTCTAGAGGAAGAATAAGAGAATATTAAATGAAAAACAAAAACAAAAAACCTCTTAGAGCTAGTGTCAACCTTTTAAATTGTAAATGCCATGCAGGTAGGGATTTTTGTCTGATTTGCTAATGGATATATTCTCAGTGTCTACATTAGTGCTGGGTCAGTATTTAGTTATTCAATAAATATTTATTTAGCAAATGCTTGAATGTTTATGTATTTGGTTGTTTTAACTGATATTAAGTATGATAAAAATATCAGTACTTATCCTGTAATATATTAAATAGTTAATAAGAGAATGACTTAGATATTTTTATTATAGTAAATTTGATAACCTAGGCAAAATGGACAGTATCTTTAAAAACACAAATTTTCAAGTTTCATATGAGAAATACAAACTCAGAAATTTCCTGTATTTGGTAAAGAAATTGAATCTGTAGTTGAAATATTTACACAATAAAAACTTCAGACCCCGATGGTATTACTGGTAAATTCTTTCAACATGTAAAAAAGGAAAAACATTATACCACTGAAGAATGACTTTTTTCACAGAATAGAGAAAAAAGTAAAGCCCAACTAATTTTATAAGGCTAGCATTTCCTTGACATTAAACCCTAATGAGAAAAAAAATTTACAAATTAATCTCTAACGAGCAGAGACACAAATTTTTTAAAAATATTTGCAAATTAAGTTCAGCAACACATAAGAAAGAATAATTCATCCTAATTAAAAAATATTCCATGATAATAGCCGGGTGTGGTGGCGCACGCTTGTAATCCCAGTACTTTGGGAGGCGGAGACCGGAGGATCTGGGTTCGCGGCCAGCCTCAGCTCTCTCTCTCT
>PVJS01046104.1:0-15954 GCA_004027185.1 Glis glis | reverse complement strand
CCCGGTTTCGAAATAAAGTATAAAAAATAGGGCCGGGGGCGTAGCCTGGAGGTAGAATGCCCCTGCGTTCAATCCCCCTTACGGCAAAAAAATAAAATAAAATAAAGAATAAAAAAAGGGCTAGGGGTGTAGCTCAGAGGTAGAATGTCCCTGGGTTAAATCCCCAGTACCGCAAAAAAAAAAAAAAAAAAAACACATAGAGTCTAGTAGAGAGTAAGATATTACCTATGTATTCACCATCCAACCTTAAGAAATGTTAACATTTGACAGATTTTATTTTTATTTTTTAAATAAAAGTTGCAAGCCAGGCGTGGTAATCCCAGTATTTGGGAGGCTGAGACAGGAGGATCCGGGTTCGTGGCCAGCCTCAACTACTTAGTGAGGCCCCCCACAACTTAGTGAGACCCTGTTTCCAAATAAAGACTAAAAAATAGGGCTGGGGGTGTAGCTTGGAGGTAGAATGCTCCTGGGTTCAATCCCCAGTACTGCAAAAAAAATTAAATAAAAGTTGGAGAAATAGTTAAATCCTCCCAATTCTTCTTTCCCATTGTAACTACTATCTCTATTTACGGTTTAGTGTACTCAAAAATGTTTTTATATTTTAGTACTTGGGTTTGTTGTATTATGTGAATTTTGTATCTAAAGTTAAAAATATTCTAACAAGCTGGGCGTGGTGGTGCACACTTGTAATCCCAGTACCTGGGAGGCTGAAACAGGAGGATCCAGGTTCGCGGCCAGCCTCAGCTACTTAGGCCCTCTGCAACTTAGTGAGACCCTGTTTCAAAATAAAGAATAAAAAATACGGCTGGGGGTGTAGCTTGGAGGTAGAATGCCCCTGGGTGGTTCCAGCCCCAATACTGCAATAACATAAACACTAACAAATATATATATATATATAACAAATATATATATAGTGTGTGTGTGTGTGTGTGTGTGTTTACTGAAGATTGAGCCCAGGGGCATTCTACCTCCAAGCTACACCCCCCCAGCCTTATTTTAGTTTTATTTTGAAACAGGATCTCACTAGGTTGATGAGAGTCTGACTACTTGCTAAGGCTGTCTTCGAACCTGCGATCCTCTTGTCTTAGCCCCCTAAGTGCTGGGATTACAGGTGTGTGCCACCACACCCATTTTACTTTATATATTAGTTATTTTTATTATATTTCTTTTCATTTTTGATGCCAACTTTTCTATTGACTTTAGCTTTATTTATGAATTTGTAACAGTATTGTTTGCATGTTTTACTAATATCTTTCAGACTGACTTGTCTTTATATTTATGCTCAATTTTTGTACAATTGTTTTAAGCTTTAATATAGCTTAAATTGTTGTATTTTATTGTTTGTGCTTTTTGTCTTGGACAAGAAATTTTTCTTCATCTTTTCTTTCTTTTCTTTTTGTGGTACTAGGGATCAAACCCAGAGGTGTTCTACCTCTGAGCTGTACCCCTAGCCCTATTTTATTTATTTTATTTTTTGTGGTACTTGGGATTGAACCCAGAGGCATTCTACCTCTGAGCTACACCCCCAGACCTATTATTTATTTATTTATTTATTTATTTAAGTTTTTGCAGAACTGGGAATTGAACCCAGGGGCATTCTACCTTTGAGCTCCACCCAGCCTTTTTATTTCTTATTTTGAAACAGGGTCTTGCTAAATTGCTGAGTCTGGCCTCGAACCTGCGATCCTTCTGGCTCAGCCCCCCCAGGTACTGGGACTGCAGGGATGTACCACCATGCCTGGCTCTGGAAGTGACTTTGATGTATAAAAATCAGTGTGAAGTGCCGGGCGTGGTGGCGCACGCTTGTAATCCTAGTACTTGGGAGGCAGAAACCAGAGGATCCAGATTCGCAGCCAGCCTCAGCTACTTAGTGAGGCCCTCTGCAACTTCGTGAGACCCGGTTTCAAAATAAAGGATAAAAAATAGGGCTGGGGGCATAGCTCGGAGGTAGGACGCCCCTGGGTTCAATCCCCAGTACCGCAAAAAAAGAAAAAATCAGTGTGAAGTAGGAAATCTAATTTTTTCCATGTGAATAACTAATCATCTCAGGATTATTTATTGAGTAGTCTATTCCATTTTAGTTTATAATGCCATCTGTTTCATAATTAGGTTTTCCTAAATGTGTGGTTCTGTTTGGGGGACTTTCTGACTTGTCCTGCTGACCTATTTGTCTGTCCTTTTGCTAACACTACACAGTCTTAATTACAGAGCTTTACAATAATTTTATTTTTTAGATAGGGTCTCCCTATGACTTGCACCAAACTCCTGGATTTAAGCCATCTTCCTTTCTCAGTCTTTCAAGTAGCTGGGACTACCGGCAAGTGACACTGCATCCAGCTAATAAGTTTTGATTATGTATTACATCAAGAGTGTTCAGCCGGGCGTGGTGGCGCAGGCTTGTAATCCTAGTACTTGGGAGGCGGAGACCAGAGGATCCGGGTTCGCAGCCAGCCTCAGCTACTTAGTGAGGCCATCTGCAACTTCGTGAGACCCAGTTTCAAAATAAAGTATATAAAAATAGGGCCGGGGGTGTAGCTCAGAGGTAGAACACCCCTGGGTTCAATCCCCGGTACCGCAAAATAAAAAGAAAATAAAAAAAAGAATGTTCTTCAAAATTGCCTTTGTGCCAGGCATGGTGACACATGCCTATAATCTCAATACTTGGGAGGCTGAGACAGGTGGCTCACAGTTTCAAGACCAGCCTGAACAACTTAGAAAGACGCTTAGCAATCTAGCGAGATTGTTTCAAAACAAAAAAAAGAAGGGCTAGGGGTGTAGTTCAGCAGTAAAACACTCCTGGGTTCAAGCCCCAGTAACACACACACACACACACAAACACACACAGTGTTTGGCATATAATCCAGTAATTTACTCCTAGGTATATACCCAAGAAATATGAAAACATATGCCCACACAAATCTCGTATATAAATGAACATAGTGGCATTACTCACAACAGCCAAAATATGGAAACAGTCCATCAATTGATATGTGTGGATATAAAGAGTAATGTGGGGCAATAAATAGTAATGTACAGGTTGAGCATCCCAAATCCAAAATCTAAAATACTCCAAAATCTGAAACTCTTTGAGCACCAACATAATGCCATAAGTGGAAAATTCCACATAAAACCTCATGTGATATATCATAGTCAAAATGCAAGTACACTGGGCTGAGGATATAGCTCAGGGGTGGAATGCTCACCTAGCATGCTCAAGGCCTTGGGTTCGATCCCCAGTACCACCAAGAATACAGGTACACTGAAAATACTGTATAAAGAGCAGATGAAACATAATGAATTTTGTTTAGATTTGAGTCCCATCCCCAAGATATTTTGTAATGTATATGCAGATATTAAAAAATATGAAACACTTATTGTCTCAGGCATTTCAGGTAAGGGATACTCATCCTGAACTGATACATGCTACAGTGTGGGTAATCTTTGGAAACAGGGTAAGTGAAAGAAGTCAGTCACAAAGTACTATCTATTGTGTGAGTCCATTTACCAAAGATCTTGTTATTTGTAGATCCTGTATTTGCAAATTGGCCTACTCACTAAAAAAATTTTTTTTTTGCAGTACCGGGGATTGAACCCAGGGGCGGTCTACCTCCGCACTACACCCCCAGCCCTATTTTTTATACTTTATCTTGAAACCGGGTCTCACGAAGTTGCAGAGGGCCTCACTAAGTAGAGAGAGAGAGAGAGAGACAGGGAGTGAGAGAGAGAGAGAGAGCGCTGAGGTTGGCTGCGAACCTGGATCATCCGGTCTCCGCCTCCCAAAGTACTGGGATTACAAGCGTGCGCCACCACGCCCGGCCACTAAAATTTATTTGTAACCCCAAAATCAATACTCCTAGCACTTTCGCAGTCATTTGTGAACATGCATAGGGCAGGAAAAGATTTGAGTCATCTCTCAGCTAAAGTTGAACAAAGCAACAATTGGGCTTCTTATTTAAACCTTTCTGCTGTAAACGTGTCCATTTCACAGTCTGTTGAGTGCTGGGTTTTCACATTTTTATGGTGATCTCACTGTTTAAAATGGCCCCCAAGCATAATGATGTCTAGTGTTAGAAGCACAGGAAGGCTTCTGTATGCCTCATGGAGAAAATACATATGATATATAAGCGTCATTCAGGCACAAGTTAACAGTGCTGTTGGTCATGAGTTGTTAATGGTTGACAATATACCTTAAGTAAGGTGTCTTTAAACAGAAATGCACATAAAACAAATATATGTGTTGATTGACTGGTTGATGAAAAGTGACCTGAAACTTGGAGGAACTTAACCTTTGTTTGTCCCAGGAGCAGTGATTCAGTATTGGCTAAATCAGAAATTGAATAGGATATAACTACCTTAAATAACAAGAATCAACTATAGGGCCGGGCGTGGTGGCGCATGCTTGTAATCCCAGTACTTTGGGAGGCGGAGACCGGAGGATGCGGGTTCGCGGCCAGCCTCAGCTCGCTCGCTCGCTCTCTCTCTCTCTCTGTCTCTCTCTGTCTCTCTCCCTGTCTCTCTCTCTCCCTGCTTTCTCTCTCTCTCCTTAGTGAGTCCCTCTGCAACTTCGTGAGACACGATTTCAAAATAAAGTATAAAAAAATAGGGCCGGGGGCATAGCGTGGAGGTAGAACGCCCCTGCATTCAATCCCCGGTACCGCAAAAAAAAAAAAAAAAAAGAATCAACTATATATGAAAAATCCAGAATACCCAAGCTTATAAAGGTAGTGGATTGGAAGTGGATTCGTCATTACCAAAGACTGGATGTGGAGAAGGAAAAGGGGAGTGGCTGCTAATGAATTTTGAATTTCTTTGGGGGGTAATGAAAATGTTCCAGATTAAATATTCTGATAGTTAACTCGGTATGGTGGCACACGCCTATAATCCCAGTACTTGGGAGTCTGCAACAAGAGGATCACAGGTTCGAGGCCAGCCTCAGCATCTTAGACCCTCAGCAACCTAGTGAGATTTTTATTTTGAAATAAAAAGGACGGGGAGGGGGTATAGCTCAGAGGTAGCCTGCCCCTGGGTTCAATCACCAGTACCCCCTAAAAAGTATTAAATTTAAAGGAAAAAAAGCTTACATATAAAATTGAGAGTTGTAAAGGTCCTAAGAGTGTATGCCATAGGGCTGGTTGTGTAGATCAGAGATGGAATGCCCCTGTGTTCAATCCCTAGTACCACCAAAAAATTATATGTGTGTGAATTTTATGGTAGGTCAATTTTTTTTTTTTTTTTTGCGGTACCGGGGATTGAACCCAGGGGCGTTCTACCTCCGAGCTACACCCCCAGCCCTATTTTTTATCCTTTATTTATTTATTTATTTGTTTGTTTATTTTTTTGCGGTACCGGGGATTGAACCCAGGGGCGTTCTACCTCCGCGCTACACCCCCGGCCCTATTTTTTATACTTTATTTTGAAACCGGGTCTCACGAAGTTGCAGAGGGCTTCACTAAGTAGAGAGAGAGAGAGAGAGACAGGGAGAGAGAGAGAGAGAGAGAGAGAGCTGAGGCTGGCCGCGAACCCCGATCCTCTGATCTCTACCTCCCAAAGTACTGGGATTACAAGCGTGCGCCACCATGCCCGGCTATCCTTTGTTTTGAAACAGGGTCTCACGAAGTTGCGGAGGGCCTCACTAAGTAGCTGAGGCTGGCCGCGAACCTGGATCCTCCAGTCTCAGCCTCCCAAGTACTGGGATTACAAGTATGCGCCACCACGTCCAGCTATGGTAGGTCAATTTTATCTCAAAGCTGTTTATTAAGAAAAGGCATTTGAGGGAAATGGATAAATTTTGAATATCAACTGAATAAAAGCTGATATAGAAATATTAATTTTCAATGATGGTATAGTGGTGGTATGACTTTGTATAAAATGTAATTATTCTTAGTGAATGCATGGTGAGGTATTTGGGGGATAATGTACAAGTCTAGAAGTTAATTTCAAATGGTTCAAGAATTTGAAAGAAAGTAAGAGAAAAACTAAATGTGGCAAAATCAGAGTAGTTGTTTAATTTACATAAAAGATATATATACATTCTTTCAAGTTTTTTCTCTGTTTGAGTGTTTCAAAATAAAATGTTGAAGCCGGGCATGGTGGCGCACGCTTGTAATCCCAGTACTTGGGAGGCTGAGACGGGAGGATTGCAGGTTCACGGCTAGTCTCAGCTACTTCCTGAGGCCCTCTGCAACTTAGTGAGACCCTGTTTCAAAATAAAGAATAAAAAATAGGGCTAGGAGTATAGCTCAGAGGTAGAATGCCCCTGGGTTCAATTCCCAGTACCGCAAAATAAAATAAAATGTTGAATATGGGCAACTTTGAATGTTCAGCATTGAGAGGACATTGTTTGTCTTTCTAAGTCATAGACCTGCTTAGTTATTATGCTGGTTGTAATGGAAAGCAAGAATGTCCCATGGACACTGGATGCACTTATGTATGCCATAAAATGAGCATTAAAGCCGGGTGTGGTGGCACATGCCTGTAATCCCAATACTTTGGAAGCTGAGACAGGAGGATCACAGGTTCAAGGCCAGCCTCAGCAACATAGTGGGGCCCTCAGTAACTTAGTGAGACCCTGTTTCAAAATAAAAAAAAAATAGGGCTGAGGTTACAGCTCAGAGGGAGAACATCCCTGGGTTCAATCCCCAGTATCTTAACTGAATGTTTAAATTTAAATTCCTGTTACTTATTAAAATAATGTGTTAATTACAATTTATGAAACAATACAAGGCTACATAAGAAAAACAATCTGAATAGTCTATGCAAGCCAGGTGTGGTGGTGCACACCTGTAATCCCAGTACTTGGGAGGCTGAGACAGGAGGATCTTAGGTTCAGGGCCAGCCTCGGAAACTTAGTGAGGCCCTCTGCAACTTAGTGAGACCCTGTTTCAAAATAAAAAATAAAATAGGACTGGGGGTATGGCTCAGAGGTAGACTACCCCTGGGTTCAATTCCCAGTACCACACACAAATAAAAATGTAGTCTATATGATATATGTGCATTAACTATTCACTAATGAGAAAACCCATCATAGTGTTTATATCATTACCTATTATTTGCTAAACACTATAGCAGGTAATGGAGAAGAAGTATCTAGAGTGAAATATTTGGAAGAAGAGCACATCATCCAGAGCCTGAAATTATTGCTATAATTCTTCATATACATCTGACACACAAGCAAAATCAAGTAGCCACATGATGACATTAGATAGCATAATGGAAACTAAATAAAGCAGCAAATGAAAAAACAAACTCATAAGAACTCCAGATGGTGGGGTACCATATAGACTTTAGAGTAACTGTTGCGGGCCATGGTGATAGAGGCCTGTAATCCTAGTACTTGGGAGACTGAGACAGGATGATTGCAGGTTTACAGCCAGCCTCAGCAACTAAGTAAGGCCCTCCACAACTTAGTGAGACCCTCTTTTTAAAAAAAACTAAATTAAATTAAATTGGGCCAGGGGTGTAGCTCAGAGGTAGAATCCCTCTGGGTTCAATCCCCAGTACCACCAAAAAATAAAGTAACTTTGTTTAATATACTAAAGACAAGAGCCGGGTATGATGGCGCTTGCTTGTAATCCCAGTACTTGGGAGGCTGAGACAGGAGGATCCAGGTTCGCGGCCACCCTCAGCTACTTAGTGAGGCCTCCGCAACTTAGTGAGACCCTGTTTCAAAATAAAGAATAAAAAAGATAGGGCTGGGGTTGTAGCTCGGAGGTAGAATGCCCCTGGGTTCAATCCCCAGTACTGCAAAAAAAAAAAGTGTGTATGTGTATATATATATGTATATATAAATTTATATATATACTAAAGACAATAAAATAAAAGAATTTTAGCAGAGAATTTCAAGTTATTAAAAATGATATTCTGGGACAAAAACTACAGTAGCCAAAATTAAAACTCAGTGAATTAAACAATAGGTTAGATACCTACTACAGAGAAAATTAGTGACAGCACTGCTGTTCCATGTGTGTTCTGTTTCTGCTGAGAGTCTATGGACTAGTTGCTATTTCCTGAAGGATGTACTAGCAGTTCACAATAAAATATGAAACTTGTTTCAGAATGTTGCTGTAACACTAAGCATGTTATTTAGTTCAATTGGCATTTTCTTGATAGCAAAAATTTCTCTGTAGAGAAAGGACTTGTTGATTTACATTATGGTGTAAGCTCCTTTCTTTTTTTCTTTTTGGTACTGGGAATTGAACCCAGGGGCATTCTACCTCTAAGCTTTTTATTTTTTATTTTGAAATAGGGTCTTGCTAGATTGCTGAGACTGGCCTTGATCCTGCCATCCTCCTGTCTCAGCCTCCCAAGTGCTGGAATTACAGGCATGCGCTACCTAAATTTATAACAGACCTGTAGCAGTTATAATAATTCATGGTGACATGTTGAAAACTTTCCCTTCAAGGTCAGCAATGAAGCAAGGATGCCTGCTGTCATCACTTCTGTTCAAGGTGTAATAAAGCTGTAAAATTGAAAGCCAGGTGGTGCATGCCTATAATTCCAGCTACTCAGGAGGCCAAGGCAGGAGGATCACAAGTTTGAGGCCAGCCTGGGCAATTTAGCAAGACACTCTCTCAAAGTAAAATAAAAAGAGCTGAGCCGGGTGTGGTGGCACACGCTTGTAATCCCAGTACTTGGGAGGCTGAGATAGGAGGATTGCAGGTTCGCGGACAGCTTCAACTACTTAGGCCCTCCGCTACTCAGTAAGATCCTGTTTCAAAATAAAGAATAAAAAATAGGATTGGGGATGTAGCTCAGAGGTAGATGCCCCTGGGTTCAATCCCTAGTACCGCAAAAAATAAATAAAAAGAGCTGGGGCTGTAGCTCAGTGGTAGAGCACTTGCCTAGCATATGCCAAACCCTGGGTTCAATCCCTAGGACTCAACACCCCCACACACACACCAAAAAAAAATTAACTTGAAAAAGAAAAAATAAACTTATCATTATGTACATGCAATGTGATTTCAGATTTTTTAAATTCTAGAAAATACAAAAGAAGGATCCAAAATGAAGTTGCTAGATACAAGGACCATGTATTTAAAAATCCATTTTTTTCTATATAACATCAACTAACTGACTCTAGAAAGATACCATTTACAATAGCATCAAAAGATTAAATATACAGAAATAAATCTAAAGAAAAACCTTGACACAACCGGGCATGGTGGCGCAAACTTGTAATCCCAGTACTTGGGAGGCTGAGACAGGAGGATCACAGGCTTGCAGCCAGCCTCAGCTACTTAGTGAGGGCCCTTAGCTACTTAGTGAGACCCTGTTTCAAAATAAAGAATAAAAAATAGGACTGGGGGTGTAGCTCAGAGATAGAATGCCCCTGGGTTCAATCCCCAGTTCTGTAAAAGAAAGAAAGAAAAACCTTGACACAGTAAACTATAAAGCATTACTCAGATTTAATGAAGTTATTTTTTAGCTGGGTGTGGTGGTGCACACCTGTAATCCCAGTACTTAGGAGACTGAGACATGAGGATCGCAGGTTCGAGGACAACCTCAGCAAATAGAGACTCATTAATCTAGTGAGACCCTGTTTCAAAATAAAACTAAAATAGGGCTGAGGTTGTAGCTTGGAGGTAGAATGCCCCTGAGTTCAATCTCCAGAACCACAATAAATAAATAAATAAGCATAATGTTATTTTTTAATCATTATTGAGGAAAATCTTTAAAAGACCTAAATAATGGAGCATTGGTTGTATTTGCAGATTGAAATATTTAATATAATATAAAGAAGATGTTGATTAACCTCAAATTAATCCATAGATTCAATATAATCCCAAACAGAATTTTAATAGGCTTTGGTGGGAGAGATGTAAAACTCAAAGCTTTGGTTGTAAAGTTTATATGGAAATGCAAAGGCTCAAATAGCTAAAACACTCCTGAAGATGAAGAGCAATGCAGGGGTACTTCTTTTATTGGATATTAAAACCTATGATTAAACTATAGTAATTAAAGCCAGGTGTGGTGGTGCACGCCTGAAATCCCAGCAGGTTCGAAGCCAGCCTCAGTAACTTAGGCTCTCAGCAACTTAGTGAGACCCTGTTTCCAAATAAAAACTAAAATAGGGCTGGGAGTGATTCTCAGAGGTAAAATGCCCCTGGGTTCAATCCCCAGCACCACACATACACACCAAAAAAAGTAATTAAGATAGTGCCATTTTGGTACAAGAATAGGCAGATATTTAATTGTAACTAACCTTGAAAAATTGGGTGTCTTGAAAAGGAGACCACAGATTTAAGATAATACTAATGTCACCATGAATTATTATAACTGCTGTAGGTCTGTTATAAATTCAGGTGGAGCCGGGCGTGGTGGCGCACGCTTGTAATCCCAGTACTTGGAAGGCTGAGACCGGAGGATCTGGGTTCATGGCCAGCCTCAGCTACTTAGTGAGGCCCTCCGAAATTTAGTGAGACCCTGTTTCAAAATAAAGAATAAAAAAATAGGGCTGGGGCTGTAGCTCGGAGGTAGAATGCCCCGGGTTCAATCCCCAGTACCGCAAAAAAAAAAAAAAAAAAAAATCAGGTGGCACACTCCTGTAATCCCAATACTTGGGAGGCTGAGATAGGAGGACCTCAGGTTCGAGGCCAGCCTCAGCAACTTAGGTTCTCCCTAAGAACCTGTTTCAACATAAAAAGGGGGGGAGGAGGGCTGGAGGTGTAGCTCAGAAGTAGAAAACTCCTGGATTGAGCCAGGCATGGTGGCCCTCCAAAACTTGGTGAGACCCTGTTTCAAAATAAAGAAAAAATAGGGCCGGGCATGGTGGCACATGCTTGTAATCCCAGTACTTTGGGAGGCGGAGACCGGAGTATCCGGGTTCGCAGCCAACCTCAGCGCGCATGCGTGCGCGCGTGATCTCTCTCTCTCCTCTCTCTCCCTCTCTCTCTCTCTCTCTCTCTCACCTAGTGAGGCCCTCTGCAACTTCGTGAGACCCGGTTTCAAACATAAAGCATTAAAAAAAAAATAGGGCCGGGGGTGTAGCACGGAGGTAGAACACCCCTGCGTTTAATCCCTGGTACCGCAAAAAAAAAAAAAAAGAATCTGTCATAACACTACATGTATAGGAAATGTTTAATAGTTACTTAGAATTGAACTTATTGTATGCTTAAGTAACTATTTTGAATCTTTTTTGGTTTTAGATCTGCTGACTTGGGTCCTACTTTATTGACGAGACCTGGACAACCAACACTTACCAGAGTGCCGCCACCTATTCTTCCAAGGCCATCACAGCAGACAGGGAGCGGCAATGTGAACACTTTCAGACCTGCTTACAGTTCATTCTCTTCTGGATATGGAGCCTATGGAAATTCATTTTATGGAAGCTATAGCCCTTATAGTTATGGATATAATGGGTTGGGCTACAACCGCCTTCGTGTAGATGATCTTCCACCCAGTAGATTTGTTCAGCAAGCTGAGGAAAGCAGCAGAGGTGCATTTCAGTCCATTGAAAGTATTGTACATGCCTTTGCCTCTGTCAGTATGATGATGGATGCTACCTTTTCGGCTGTCTATAACAGTTTCAGGGCTGTACTGGATGTAGCAAATCACTTTTCCCGATTAAAAATACACTTTACAAAGGTTTTTTCAGCTTTTGCACTGGTTAGGACTATCAGATACCTTTATAGACGGTTACAGTGGATGATGGGTTTAAGAAGAGGCTCTGAGAATGAAGACCTGTGGGCAGAAAGTGAAGGAACTGTGGCTTGTCTTGGTGCTGATGACCAAGCAGCTAACTCAGCAAAATCTTGGCCAATAGTCTTGTTCTTTGCTGTTATCCTTGGTGGTCCTTATCTCATCTGGAAACTGCTGTCTACCCACAGTGATGAAGTAACAGGTAAGAATAAGGGAAGAGGTTCAGAAACTATATAATAATTTCAAACTTCAGGAATAGATTTGTTAAATTAGCATTCTTTTTATTCATTTGTACATACTATTTTGACCCAGTTATATTTTCAGTTAAAAGTTTCAAAACTAAAAGACTATGTAGCAAAAACAAGCTTGCTGGTTTATTAGTAGTTCAGTTGAACAGTACACACTACCTAACTACCCTTTATAGGGTACTAAACTTGGTACTGTGAAGGATACAAAGAAACATTACATAACCCTTATTTTTCTAAAACTTTTTGGGAGGGCAGTGGTTAAGACACATACAGGTCATTGTAATGAGGCAAAAAGAGTGTAGTAAGGATTATGATAGGCCGGGCGTGGTGGCACTCGCTTGTAATCCCAGTACTTGGGAGGCGGAGACCGGAGTATCTGGGTTCGCGGCCAGCCTCAGCTACTTAGTGAGGCCTTCCGCAACTTCATGAGACCCGGTTTCAAAATAAAGTATAAAAAATAGGGCCGGGGGTTTAGCTCGAGGTACAATGCCCTTGGGTTCAATCACCGGTACCACAAAAAAAAAGGATTATGATAGTGGGGGACAGACAGGATTTCTTGAGCCTTTTTTATATGCAGGACACTGTGCTAGATATTTTGTATATTTTAATCTCATTTAAGTATTTGAACAGCCCAAAGAGATAAGAGTTATCCTTATTTTATAAGTGACAAAACAGGTTCAGAGAAACCACTTGCCCAAAGTCACATCTTTAATAAGACAGAACCAGTAACACAACCAGGGCTCCCTGGCAGTTAAGCCCATCTGTCAGCTATTACAGAGTGGTAGAAAAGTGAAACTAACACTTTTTGGTATCCAGGAGGAAATGGCATCTGAGTTGGGTTTCTGAAAGATAGATAACATTTCATCAGTTAGTAAGGAAAGAGGGAAAAGGGGGCTGAGGCTATAGCTTAGTGGTAAGAACTTGCCCAGCATACATGAGGCTATGGGCTCCATCTCCAACACCACCAAAAAAGGGGAGAGGGAGAAAAAGACTACCAAGCAGTTTAAACAGCTTGGAAAAAAAGTAAACAGGCAGAAAATAAGAAATTTGCTCATCAGTTGTCCTATAGTATTGAATAGAAGGATAGTAAGAAGTAAGACTGGGAAATTAGGGCAAAGGCTCATAGTGGAAGATCTTAATTGCCATTATGAAACTTAATTTTCATTTAGTAAGGCATGAGTGGTTTTTTGGTAGTTTTTTGTTTTTTAAGCAGGTTGTAACATATATATGAATAGTACTCTAAAGAATTCAGTCTGGTGCTGGGGGTGGTAATCCCAGTACTTGGGAGGCTGAGAGGGGAGGATCACAGGTTCAGCAACATAGATAGCCTCAGCAGCTTAGTGAGACTCTCAGCAAGCTAGCAAGACCCTGTTTCAAGATTAAAAAAAAAATTTAAAAAGGAGCTGGGACTGTAGCTCGGAGGTAGAATGCCCCTGGGTTCAATCCCCAGTTCCACCAAAAAAAAAATGGAAAAAATATGTTCAGTCGGGGGGCTGTGGTTATAGCTCAGTGGTAGAGTACTTGTTTAGCATATTCTAGACCTTGGGTCTGATCCCTAAGACCAAAAAAAAAAAAAAGTTCAGCCTGTCTGCAGTGTTTAAGATAAATCAGTGGAGGTTAAAACAAGTTGCTTTTTTTTTTTTTTTTTTTTTTTTTTTTTTTTTTTTTTTTTTTGCTGTACTGGGGATTGAACCCAGGGGCGTTCTACCTTCGCGCTACACCCCCGGCACTATTTTTTATACTTTATTTTGAAACCGGGTCTCACGAAGTTGCGGAGGGCCTCACTAAGTAGAGAGAGAGAGAGAGACGGAGAGAGAGCAAGAGCTGAGGCTGGCTGCAAACCCGGATCCTCCGGTCTCCGCCTCCCAAAGTACTGGGATTACAAGCATGCACCACCATGCCCGGCTAACAAGTTGCATTTAGATGATAAGATTCATAAAAGGTTTGGGTTATGTTCACTTTTGTATTCTCAGTATCTAACAGCCTGCTTGGTGCAGAGAAGATGCTTAATATTTATTAATTTGGGGACATCAGCTGTAATGTTTTTGTATTAGACTGAATGAAAGATAATGAAAACCCAAATCAGGGTATGTAAGAAGCAGGATTAATATAATAAATTGAATTGATTAAATCAGTGATTTGCTGTAATATATGAAGAGAAAGAAGGAATCAAGATGCTCCAGACTTCTAAATTTGAGTTATTACAGGGGTAATGTTTTATTCATTTAATTAGGCAAATATTTATTGAATGCCTAATACATGCCAGACATAGTTCTTTTTAGGAGCTAGGGATATAGCAATGAATAAAGCAGATTTTTAAAATCTGTCCTTGTGGCAATCTAATGGTGGGAGACAGTAAACAAGTTAAATATATAGTAAGTCAGAAGGTAATAAGTGCTGTAGAAAGGGAAAACAAAGCAGGAAAGAATGTTGGGGCGTGCCAGGAGAAAGAAGAGGGATTGCAGTGCTGTGTGTAGTCAGGAAAGGGCTCCATGAAGGAGGCAAAGGAGTAAGTCCTGCAGCTGTTTAGAGAATAGTATTTGAGGCCTAGGGAACAGCAAAATTGCAAAAGTATTTAAGTGACAGTGTGCCTGGCATACCATGTGAACAGCAAGGAGACCAGTGTGGTTGTAGCAAAATGAAAGTAGCAAGAGATGAAGGGGAAGAATTTAGTGTTTGAGGTTATATTGAGTTTGATGTGCCAGTGCGACATACAAGTGGAACTAGAGAAAATTTCAGAGAGCAGCTTAAAAGGCAGGGTAGGATCTTAGGAAAGAGATAAAAAAATAAAAGATTTGTGAGTCATCCACATATAAGTGATAGGAGAAATACTAAGTGTGTGATATTACTGTGGTGGAGAAACAGAAGAAAGGGTAAGATGGAAATCACCAAGAACAGAAATAAAAGCATGTTACTGCTGCATTATAGAAACAAAGGAAGTTTCAAGAACAGGAGGAAGAGCTGGGCATGGTGAGACATGCCTGTGATCCCAGTACTTGGGAGGCTGAGACAGGAGGATCACAGGTTCGAGGCCAGCCTCAGCAACTTAGTAAGGCCCTCCACAACTTAGTGAGACCCTGTTTCAAAATAAGAGATAAAATAGGGCTGGAGGTGTAGCTCAGAGGTAGAATGCCCTTGGATTCAATCCCCAGTACCCCACACACTTAAGAAATAAAAAATAAAAAGGAATAGGGGTGCAGCTCAGTGGTAGAGTGTCCCTGGGTTCAATCCCCAGTACCACACACACACAAAAAAAAGTGCAGGAGGAAGGATTATGAATGATGTAAGGTGCTATAATAAGGTAAGATTAAGAACTGAAAGAAGACCATTAGATTTGTCAATTGGAGGTCATCACACTACAGCAAGTAGTTTTGGTAGAGTGGGAAAGACAGAACCTTTTGAAGGAGCCAAGGGGTGAATAAAGTCAGAGGATGAGAAAGAGAAAAGATTAGCAATGAATGGAAGGAAAGAAAAGAATAGTTGACTGATGTAGTTGTTTTCAGCTTTTTGTTTTGCTTTGTCTTTTAAGAAATTAGATTTGAGAATGTTTTTAGGTTAAAAGAAAGGAGTCAATAGAGAAGGAATGATTATAGATCAGGGGAAAACAGGAGTTGAATGATGAAAAAGCCTTTTATAGGAGGTAGGAGAGAATGTGATCCAAGAAACCAGGTAAACTGGGCGTGGTGGCACACGCTTGTAATCCCAGTACTTGGGAGGCTGAGACAGGAAGATCGCAGGTTCGCAGCCAGCCTCAGCTACTTTGTGAGGCCCTCCGTAACTTAGTGAGACCCTGTTTCAAAATAAAGAATAAAAAATAGGACTGGGAGCCAGGCATGGTGGCGCACACTTGTAATCCCAGTACTTAGGAGGCTGAGACCAGAGGATCCGGGTTCATGGCCAGCCTCAGCTACTTAGTGAGGCCATCTGCAACTTAGTGAGACCCTGTTTCAAAATAAAGAATAAAAAATAGGGCTGAGGGTGTAGGCCGGAGGTAGAATCCCCCTGGGTTCAATCCCTGGTATCACCAAAAAAAAAAAAATAGGACTGGGGGTGTAGCTCGGAGGTAGAA
>PVJS01046103.1:0-15934 GCA_004027185.1 Glis glis | reverse complement strand
CCCGGCCCTATTTTTTATACTTTATTTTGAAACCGGGTCTCACGAAGTTGCGGAGGGCCTAAGTAGAGAGAAAGAGACAGGGAGAGAGAGAGAGAGAGAGAGAGCGCGCGCGTGCGCGCTGAGGCTGGCCTCGAACCCGGATCCTCTGGTCTCCGCCTCTCAAAGTACTGGGATTACAAGCGTGCACCACCACGCCCAGCTGAGAATTCTTTTTTCTTATGTGAGTTGAACACCAGATGAAGATAATTCCAAACTGAAAAGTCTCTTCTGCCAAGAGCGGTATGCAGGACTCAGCCAAGGTCTCGGGTACTCTTCTCATTTCCAGTCAGCGAGTCCTGTTGAGAGGAGCGTGAATCAAGTCTGGTTCACTCGTATCTGCCAACTGTCAATGACCAGGATCCCAAGCACACTTGGGTCTTTCATTCCAAAATCTTGTACAGTGTTGAAAAGCATCCTTGCTACTTCTTACAAACTGACAGAATTTTTATCTAGTAACATTTCTGCCTAGAATGTGTTCTCTTTGGAATTGTCATCTAATATTTTTTTATTTTTTGGTACTTGGGATTGAACCCAGGGGCGTTCTACGACTGAGCCACTCCTAGAGTCCTATTTTATTTTTTTAGTTTGAAACAGGGTCTTGCTAGATTTCCAAGGGTCTCGCAAAGTTGCTGAGGCTGTCCTTGAACCTGTGATCCTCCTGTCTTAGCCTCCCAATTACTGGTATTACAGATGTGTGCTACCATGCTCAACTTAATCTTTTAACTGGGTATCAGCTCCAAGAAATATTCTTTTTGTGTGTGTCTGTGTGGTGCTGGGAATTGAGCTCAGGGGCGTTCTATTTCTGAGCTATACCCCAACCCTATTTTATTTTTTATTTGGAAGCAGGGTCTCAATAAGTTGCTGACCACCTCACTAAGTTGCTGAGGCTGGCCTCGAACCTGCGATCCGCCTGTCTCAGCCTCCCAAGAACTGGGATTACAGGTGTGCGCCACCATGCCCGGCTCCAGGAAATATTTTTGATGTATCTGGCTAGCTTCCTTCTAAAAGCATCTTCCCTTCCTCGGACTCTAGGGCCAGCATCGTCTCCCTCTGGCTAGAAGCCCCCGCGTCCTCCGTAACGGCTGATGTACAGGGCAGCATGTTGCCTGGGCACTCGCTGGGAAAGGTTCCGCCAGGGAGGCCCGGCGCCCGGTGCTGGGTGTGAGGGCGGGTTTTCTGCTGATTGACTGTGGTTGAGCCGGTCGGAGTGTGTGGTATTAGACAGCATGAACTAAGATCTGAATGGTTTACTTACACTCATGGCCTTTTCTCTTTTCTTTTTTTCTTTAAGACACCAGTAAAGAAAGCAGGGGATGGAAGAAAAGTAACGTTTTTTGAGCCTGGCTCTGGGGATGAAAATGGGCCTAGTAAGTGTGCCCCGGGCCCTCCTGGTCCACACGTGCTTCCTGAGTGACAGCACGATGCGCCACCGCTGGCCGCGGCTGCCCCGGAGCTGCCGTGGCTGGGGTGGCGGTGTGGGTTCCCAGTGCTGTGGTGTCTCGGGGGCAGCGGGCGTGGCTTGTGTTGATGTGTGCCTGTCGCTCCCCAGGTGGTAAAGAGGATGAGTTCAGGATGCCTTATCTCAGCCATCAGCAGCTACCTGCTGGGATTCTCCCCATGGTGCCCGAGGTTGCCCAGGCTGTGGGAGTCAGCCAAGGACATCACACCAAAGATTTCACCAGGGCAGCACCGAATCCCGCCAAGGCCACGGTAACTGCCATGATAGCCCGAGAGTTGTTGTACGGGGGCACTTCGCCCACGGCCGAGACCATTTTAAAGAATAACATCTCTTCAGGCCACGCGCCCCACGGACCTCTCACGAGACCCTCTGAGCAGCTGGACTATCTCTCCAGAGTCCAGGGATTCCAGGTAACGGGCTGAGGCGGGAGGGCCGTGCTCAGGGACTCGTCTCTGGGCTCCTCAGGATGTGAGCGGCGCATCCGATTTGTAAAGTCCTCTTGCCGGGGCGTGGCTCGAGGCAAGAGCCTTGCGTAGCGCTGCAAAACCCAGAGCGAACAAACAGTAAACCCAGTCCTTTGTCTGGGGTGGGGAGGAGAAGTGGTGGCTGCAGCGTGGCCTTGGAGGGACAGGAAGTACAGCAAGAATGTTAAGCCTGGGAGAAAGAGAAAGCCCTTGTCTTTGGCCATAACATTTTCAAAAGCCACGTGACCCCCAAACACAGCCTCTGAGACCTCTCTCGTCGTCCTGAGGGAGCAAATTGACTGACCCTCTGGCCTTCAGGCAAGACCTGGCTTCTTCCAGCCTGGTGTCCTAGGTAGACGTCTCGGTTCCTGGAAGGTTCCGGGCCAGGCCTGAGCAGCAGGGTGGGTGGTGGTGGCCATGGTCAGGCAGCGCCGCCACTCTGCCCCGCTCACGCCGGCCACTTCCCTGCCCTGGCCTCAGCTCTTTTTCCCCCTCTAGGTTGAATACAAAGACTTCCCCAAAAACAACAAGAACGAATTTGTATCTCTTATCAATTGCTCCTCTCAGCCACCTCTGATCAGCCACGGCATCGGCAAGGACGTGGAGTCCTGCCACGACATGGTGCGTGACCCGGGGTGGCGCTGGGGTTCACTGGGAGTGTCCATGGGTGTGTCCGTGGAGCTCAGCACGGGCCTCGGGTGAGGAAGGGGGTTCCTCCGCAGGCCTCGGGAGCAGCCGACCGACGAGCTGCTTCTCGAGACACCTGGGTTGGTTGGGTCAGCGCGCCTGGTGGCTGGAACGCGCTGGCCCAGCTGGCCTCCCGTCTCTCTCCCAGGCTGCCCGGGGAGCCACTGGGACCCTCGGCCTCCTCCAGAGACTGTTCCCTTTGTCTCTGACCAGAACAGTTGTGGGGGGCTGTTCAGATGGATCGTTACAGGAAACACGAAAGCTGAGAGGGAGTTGAGTGACAGGTCTAAGCGACGGCCTGTTCACTTGATGAGCGCTGTGCGCTCGTCAGATTAGTGTCTCTGAAGATACGTGACAACGAGGAAAATCCACGGCCAGCTTTGCAGGATAGGAAGGAAGCTTACAGGGTGGTGACCATAAGGCCGAAAATGCGGAAGGGCAGCTTGTGATAAAGTTAACAGAAGTTGCAGTTCAGTGCGGGTAGCTGTGGGTGATGTTTTTAAATTCATTTCTTTGGTGGGACCCATTTACCGTCTAAGAAGCTGCCCCCACTGCTGGGAATGGGAAGTGCTCCCATGGCGGCTCTGCTGTGGCCCAGCCGCTGCTGCTGGGCTTTTACTTTCCTGTCTGTCCCCACTAGGCTGCGCTAAACATCTTGAAGTTGCTGTCTGAGTTGGACCAACAAAGTACAGAGATGCCAAGGACAGGAAACGGACCAGTGTCTGTGTGAGTGAGCGACCGACACGTGCGCGGCCCCTCTGCACACTCACCTCGCGTCTGTCCACAGGGAGCACTGACCCCCCACTGTCCCGCCCCGTCCCCGAAAGGCCCCACTTCTGTAGGCAGACCTCTGCTTACTAGTTTTACATTGAATTTTGTTGTTGGTGTTTTTTTTAATATGGAAATATGAAAGTTTATTTTAAGTTAGAGAAAGAGGACAAAGCAACCCCCCCCAAAAGGGGGCACATTGAATATTGAATCAGTAGTATATTCACGTATTCAAAACTCTGAATTTTTTGTGTGGTATGAGGGGTTGATCCCAGGGTCATTCTGCCTCGGAGCTACATCCCAGACCTATATTATTTTTTTTATTTTGAAACTGAGACTCACTAAATTGTGGAGTGGCTCATTAAGTTGCTGAGGCTGGCCTTGAGCCCGCGATCTTCCTGTCTCAGCCTCCTAAGTACTGGGATTACAAGCGTGCGCCACCACCCCCGGCTAACTCTGAGTTATTTTAAGGGCACACATCTTGCCCTCATACAGCCCCACCCCTCCCATCCTCCCACGGCCTCCCAAGGTGCACATTTTTTTTTAGTTTCTTGTATATCCTCCTGTATATTTATTTATGAAAATATAAGCCAGACGTGGTGACGCACAGCTTCAGCAACTTAGTGAGACCCTGTTTCCAAATTAAAAATAAAATATGGCTGGGGGTATAGCCCAGAGGTAGATGCCCCTGGGTTCCACCCCCAGTACCACACAACAAAAGAAAATATAAGCATAAGAGTGTTTCTTTTCTTTGCTCTTGCCCAGCGCTAGCAGTGTGCACACGTCCTCCTCGCTCTTTTCACTCGATCGCGTGTCCTGGGAAAGCTTTGATCCAGTTACCATACGTGGGGGCTGTACTATGGACGTCTATGTTTGCTGATTTTGTTTTTAACATTAGCTCAATTCTGTTTCATTTCAAAACTGGTTTCATTCTTGTTTTCTCTCTCCCTTAAAGGTGTGGGAGGTGCTGAACCTTTTCTGGCCACGAACCATTTTAAAATCCCAACATATATACTGAAAATACTGAAACTGCTTTGAAAATTTGGAATTTCTGATACCTCCAGTGGGCCGAGACTCGGTGGTGAGAAGGCGGCAGCGGAGACCCCGGAGCCGGCGGGCGGGCGGGGTGCGCGGCGGGCGCTGTGCCCGCAGCCCTGCACACCAGCGGTCTCTCTTTTTTTGGTTTTTCTTAACTGTGTGACAAAAGAAACAGAAAGCACGCCCCTTCTTTCTCATGCTGGCTTCCTCAGACACTTTGGGACAAGCCTGGACGGCCACACTCGAGAGGCTCAGAGCGGCCCAGAGCTCAAAGCACCAGAGAAAATCAAATGCTTCCTACTCACGTAACCTAACTAGCGTGCCGGCCGCCACCGCGCAGCGCCACGCGCGACACTGCTTCCTCTCCAACAGGGACGCGTGTTCTTAGTTTATTTTCTTTTGATTGATATGACACTATATACAATTTTCATTTGAGAGTTTCTCAATTGTATCTAGTTATATAGCACAGTTTAGAAACTTGTTTGAGCTGACTTTATCAGTAATCTAACTGGCCACGATCATATCCGTGCGTGTGTGGTTAGCCACGTCGACTTCATTGGCCTACCCAGGACCGTTCGGTGCCTCCTTTGGAGCCGGAGCAGTCCTGCACTTCTCACAGACCTTGATGAAGTCTCCCACGGTTGTATAAATTGGACAGTTTAGGAATTTTAAACTTTAGATGATCATTTGGTCCTTTTCTATTTTATTTTTGTTAATGCAACAGGACTTAAACAAATGAATTTTGATCTTTGTTTTAAAGATAATAAAATTGTGTCTGTCCATACGGCTCTTGAGGATATAGCTTTCACTACACTACAGGATATGATCTCGTGTAGTGTGTAGAAGCCGCGGGCTGATTTTCCCTGAGTGCTTGATACTGATAACTACATCTCCATGTCGGGCTGAGAAGGCTGTGTATGTATACCGCTGTGTCGCTTTGGTCTTGTGCTGTGGTACACGAGATGTGTACACACAGGTCCTCTCTGGTCCCGATGAACGCGCGCGGCCTTGCGAGTTCAGTACTGCTTCCACGCATTGTTTACGCTGGAACGTTTTCTCCCCATGGAATGTAAGTAAAACTTAGTGTTTGTCACCAATAAATGGTAATACTAAATTTCTTTTGTTAATTTATTTTCAAATGCCACTACTGCTAGGTTGGTCCCGTTCCAACACATCCCCGTCCTTTTTTTATTCTTAAGAAAAAAAATTTGTAATGCTTGTGATCCCATCTGGGCTAAAATCTGAAGATCTGGAATAACTTTATATCAAACCATTGATCAATAAACAGCTACTAATGACGTTTTTGGTCCTGTTGAGCAGTAACTGAAGAGACAGGGAGATGCGAGCCAGGAATGGAGGTGCGGAGGGGATGGGGCGCCTTGCGTGAGCCCCTGGTGCGGGAGGCGCCCTCGAGGGGCAGCGCAGCTTGGCTGGGCGCTGCTGACTGTGGGGTTTTGTCCTATTATTTAATTTTGGAAGAACTGAAAGGTTCTAAAGGTGGTTTCACTATAGCCAGCCTATGGGCCGGACGACCTGAGTGATGTGAAGGTGTGCAGGGTGCTGACTGGGGAGCGGGTCAGGTACGAGGCGACAGCAGTAAAGGAGAAAGTGTGTGTGGGGGGGGTACTAGGGATCCCCCCTCCGAGCTACACCCCCAGCCCTGTTTTATTTTTTATTTATTTGTTTATTTTTGCGGTACCGGGGATTGAACCCAGGGGCATTCTACCTCCGAGCTACACCCCTAACCCTATTTTTTATTCTTTATTTTGAAACAGGGTCTCACTAAGTTGTGGAGGGCCTCACTAAGTAGCTGAGGCTGGCTGCGAACCCGGAACCTCGGGTCTCAGCCTTCCAAGTGCTGGGATTTTGCAAGCGTGCGCCACCACGCCCTGCTCTTGTTTTTTATTTTGAAATAGGGTTTCGCTAAGTTGCTGAGGTTCTCACTAAATTACAGAGGCTGGACTCAAACCTGCAGTCCTCCTGTCTCAGCTTCCCAAGTGCTGGGATTACAGGCGTGCGCCACCACGCTCGGCTTAAAGGCTCTCTTAAATCAGAGGAATATGGACTATAGCGTTTAGAAACGACGTCACTTCCAAGACCAGATCTCCCTCCACGCTGAGCGATGTGTGGGGTGAGCGCTCAGGGGCAGCCTCCTGGATCTGAATCCTCAGGGTGGTGGGGCCAATGGGAGGGATCTCGGGCCTTCCCAGGAGGCCAGGATAGCTGCTGCCCTGTAGGTGCCAGTAGGGACTCAGGAGACTGACCATGCCGGGAAATAGACCTGAGGCTGTGGAGGCACAGGGCTTAGTTGGTGTGTGCCGATACTTTAGAAGCTTACCACTAGCCAGGTGTGGTGGCACACGCCTATAATCCCAGTACTTGGGAGGCTGAGACAGGAGGATCGCAGGTTCGAGGACAGCCTCAGCTACTTAGTGAGACCCTCCGCAACTTAGACCGTGTTTCAAAATAATGAATAAAAAATGGGGCTGGGGGTGTAGCTCAGAGGTAGAATGCCCCTGGGTTCAATCCCCAGTTCCACACACACACACACACAAAGAAGCTTACCACTACCATCTCTGATTTAAGGGCTTCAGAGAAAAAAACAACTTCATTGAAATTTCCAAATCTGGAGCCGGGCGTGATGGCACACACTTGTAATCCCAGTACTTGGGAGGCTGAGACAGGAGGATTCGTGTTCGCAGCCAGCCTCAGCTACTTAGCGAGGCCCTGCACAACTTAGTGAGACCCAGTTTCAAAATAAAGAATAAAAAATAGGGCTGGGGGTGTAGCCCAGAGGTAGAATGCCCCCTCAGTTCAATCCCCAGTACCACCAAAAAAAAAAAAAAAAATTTTCCAAATCTGTAAGTAATGAATTTGCTGAGCACTTAAATGTTGCTGGATTGATGGAGAAGTTAGCTTATTCAAAATAAGCTTTTAAAGAATTTTTTTTTTATGGTACCAGGGATTGAACCCAGAGGCATTCTACCTCTGAGCTACACCCCCAGCCCAATTTTTTTTCTTTTATTTAAAACAGGGTCTCACTGAGTTGCAGAGGGCCTCACTAAGTAGCTGAGGCTGGCCACGAACCCGGATCCTCCAGTCTCAGCCTCCCAAGTACTGGAATTACAAGTGTGCGCCACCACGCCCGGCTAGAAATATTTTTTTTTAAAGAAATGACAGCCAACTCAAAAGATAGGGAGAGGAGTTTATGATTATTGAGGCAGCACCACCATTTTCATGAATTTCTTTGCTACTGTGTACTTGTGCTGGTGTTTAATGTATAAATGCAAAGAACATACAGAATGTACATGTGAAGCTATAATCTTTGAAACACTATATCCTAATTATTTGTAATTTAGCATCCCATTTTTTGTTAGCAAAACCTATAATATAGAAAACTTGTAGCTGGGCGTGGTGGTGCATGCCTGTAATTCCAGTACTTGAGAGACTGAGACAAGAGGATCGAAGGTTTGCGAAGCCTCAGCAAGTAATGAGACTCATCAACCTAGCGAGACCCTGTTTCAAAATAAAAATTAAAAAAAAAGGGCTGGGGGTGTAGCTCAGAGGTGGAATGCCCCTGGGTTCACTCCCTAGTACCACCAAAAAAAAGAAAAAAACTGTACAAACTTGTGTACTGTTATATGCTTATTATTAACCCAGGTTTTCATATTTTATTTCTTTGTGGTACCAGGGATTGAACCCAGGGGCATTCTATCTCCGAGCTACACCCCCAGCCCTATTTTTTATTCTTTATTTTGAAACAGGGTCTCACTAAGTTGTGGAGGCCTCACTAAGTAGCTGAGGCTGGCCGCGAACCTGCGATCCTCCTGTCTCAGCCTCCCAAATACTGGGATAACAAGCGTGCAACACCACACCCAGCAAGTTTTCATATTTTAAAAATATTTGCTTTCACCGGGCGTGGTGGCGCATGCTTGTAATCCCAGTACTTGTAATCCTCCTCCCCCTCCCCCCTCCTCCTCGCGACAGCGCTTGCACGCGGCCACGCTCCTCTCACACCTTCCAGTTTGTGAGGAAACCCAGAAAGGAAACGGCACATCGTAGTTTGTGGCTGCCTCTGGCCGCGGTGAGTGTTCACACGCAGCCTTCATGGCGCTCCGAAGGCGCTCCCAGACAAGGGCCCGGGCGGGCTCCACTGGCTCAGCGGCGGGTTCATGACCAGGGAGCCGCGGGCGGATGCCGCCCAGTGACTTCCAAAGGCTCCAGGGAGCATCTTCGCCCTACCACAGCGCGGCTCGGAACGCCCAGGGAGGAGCTTTACCTTGCAGCCACACTCTGAGCCACGGTGCTGCTCAAGGATCTCGGAACGACACTCAGCTTTTACAAAATAGAACCGGTGCTCATTCAACAGGCAGGATGCAGACTGCACCCTGGGATGCGGGCTCCTGTGACCAGGGCAAGAGGGCGTCACCACCAAAACACTATTTACATTTTATTTATTTTGGTGATGGGGGTTGAACCCAGGGCATTCTACCTCTGAGCTATACCCATTTTATTCTTTATTTTGAAACAGGGTCTAGGTTGGGAGGGCTTCACTAAATTGCTGAAGCTGGCCGCGAACCTGCAATCCTCCTGCCTTGGCCTCCCATGTACTGGGATTACAAGTGTGTGCCACCATCCCCGGCTAGTATTTACATTTTATTCTTTTATTTTTTTATTTTTATTTTTTTTGCAGTACCGGGGATTGAACTCAGGGGTGTTTTACCTCCGAGCTACACCCCTGGCCCTATTTTTTATACTTTATTTTGAAACCGGGTCTCACGAAGTTGTGGAGGGACTAAGTAGCTGATGCTGGCCGCGAACCCAGATCCTCTGGTCTCCGCCTCCCAAGTACTGGGATTACAAGCATGCGCCACCACGCCCGTCTTATATTTACATTTTAAATGCACTTGTTAGCCAGGTGCAGTGGCACACAGTTGTAATCCCAGTACTTAGAGACTGAGACAAGAGGATTGCAAGTCCTCAGTAACTTTAACAAGACCCTGTTTCAAAATAAAGAGTAAAGTAGGGTGGGGGTACAGCTTGGAGGTAGAATGCCCTTGAGTTCGATCCCCAGTACTACAAAAAGTACATAGAAAGTAGGCTTAGGGGTGTAGCTTGGAGGTAGAACGCCCTGGGCCAATCACTAACACCAGTAAAACTTACTTGCAAATGCCTTGCGACCGTGATATTAATGGATTACTGTGGTGTGTGTGTGTGTGTGTGTGTGTGTGTGTGTGTGTGTGTGTGAGAGAGAGAGAGAGAGAGAGAGAGAGAGAGAGAGAGATACTGAGAATTGAACCTGAGGGCATTCTACCTCTGAATGACACCCCCAGTCCTATTTTATTTTTTTTATTTTATTAGTGCATTGCAAACATACATCTTGAAGGATTTCAGGGTGGTTGGCGTATACATGCACTCATCGGTCAATTAGCCCTCCCCAATTCCCACCCCCTCCTCCCCCTCCCTCCTTCCCGTTTTCAGCATAGTAGTTGACTTTGATATCTTCATGTAAGTCCATCCTGTGCTCCAGTTTGTTTCCCTCTCCTTCCCTCCCGTCTCCCCCAGTTAGTTCTCCTTCTTCGCTTACCTGAGGTTTTCTCTCCTTGTCTGGAGTCCCTCCTGTACGGGGTCATGGCTCATCCTCCCCTGACCTCAGCACTGGGGTACTCCTGGCCTGCCCTGCAACCCCAGCGCCGGGTGGAGGGGTTCTCTGGGGGTGGGGTGAGGGCTCACCCGCCCTGCATCCCCAGCATCAGAGTGACGGGTTCTCCGGGACGGGGCCAAGGGCTCACCTACCCTGTATCCCCAGAGCTGGCAGGGGGGGGTCGCTGGGGTCAGGGCCCAGGGCTTACCCGCCCCAAGTCCCCAGTGCTGGGGAAAGTGGATCTCTGGAGATGGGGCCGAGGCGCCAGAGTGAGGGGTTTCCGGGGACAGGGCTAAGGATCACCCACCCCACGTCCCCAGCACTGGGGGTTCTCCGGGGCAGGGCCGAGGACTTGCCCACCTCATATCCCCAGCGCTGGGGGTGAGGGGTTCTCTGGGGATGGGGTCAAGGGCTTGGCCACCCCTCGTCCCCAGTGCCAGGGTGGTCTCATGGGGTGGGGCCAAGAGCTCACCCGCCTTTCGTCCCCAGTGCTGTGGAGAGGGGTTCTCTGGGGGCCGGGCAAAGGGCTCACCTGCCCCACGTCCCCAGCGCCTGGGTCTCCAGGGGTGGGGCTAAGGGCTCACCTGCCCCTTGTCCTCAGCGCCAAGGGGAGGGGTTCTCCGGGTTCGGTGATGAGGGCTCACCCCCCCCCCACGTCCCCAGTGCCGGGGTGAGGGGTTCTCCGGGCTCGGTGCCAAGGACTCACCCGCCCCACGTCCCCAGCACCGGAGGTCTCCGGGGACAGGTCTGAGGGCTCACCTGCCCCGCATCACCAGCACCAGGGTGAGGGATTCTCCAGGGGCGGGTCTGAGGGCTCACCTGCCCTGTGTCCTCAGCACATAGGGAGGGATTCTCTGGGGGTGGGACCAAGGGCTCACCCGCCCTGTGTCCCCAGTGTCAGGTTTCTCCAGGGGTGGGTGGGGCCGAGGGTTTCCCCGTCGATGGTTTGCCCACCCTGCGTCTCCAGTGCCGGGGGGAAGAGTTCTCTGGGGTCGGGGTCCAGGGCTTGCCCGCCCCGCGTACCCAGCGCTGGGGGCAGGGTTTCTCTGGGGGCGGGGCCAAGGGTTCACTTGCCTTGCATCCTCAGTTGGGGGGGTCTCTTGGATCAGGGCAGGGGGCTGACCCGCTGTGTTCTTAATGCTGGGCCGCTGGGGAGGGGCCATGTCTCATCTACCTATGTTTTCAGTTCTGGGGTTTTCCATGACGGTGGTGGGCTGCTAATGGGGTGTTGTGCCTCGTGTTCTCAGAGTTAGGCTCCCGTGTATGGCCACCTCTTCTTTGTCTCTCCTCATTGCACTCGTTGCGGGAGCAGAGACTCGCGGCCCATCCCTTGAAACCACTGTTGTAGGTGCGGGTCTGGATTGACTTGGGCTTCATCATGTTCTGGAGTTGATCGGTTTCAATGGTTCATAAGGATCTGCTGTCTCTTTGCTGTTGGTCTCCGGGACTCACGGTGTAGGTGTGGCCCCGCATAGATGGCGCCTTTGCCTCTGCTCTCCACTTACCAGGTGACATGCGTGGAGTTGTTTAGCCCCCGCTGTCCGCTGCTCTTCGGCTCTCTGTTTTGTTGAGTTTTGGCTGCCCCACTTTTCTTGTTAAGAAGCAGGCTTCCCGCCGGCTGATTAACGAGTTTCATTGTGCCGGCGACACGCTGCCTCCCTTACCTCACTCACCCGTGTTCTTGTTGCTGGGAGGCTCCGGGGGCCAGGCCATGTCCGTCCATGTCCTCAGTGCTGGGGTGTTCTGTGTGGTGCTAGGCTACTCCAGGGGGGTGGTGTTTCACCCACTCGCTTTCTCGGTGTTGGGGTGCTCCTGTGTCTGGCCGCCTCATCTGTCTCTCCACGCCGCTTTCTTTGCGGGGACTGAGGCTCGCGTCCACCCTTTGCAGTCATCGCTGTTTAGGTGTGGATCTGGTTCGACTTGGGCTTCATCATGGTCCGATGTCGACTGCTTTCAATGGTGGACTATAATCGCTGGTTTCACAAGGATCAGTGTTTCTTTGCTGGAGGATTCCGGGAGCCGCGGTGCTGGCGTGGCTCAGCCAAGATGGCGCCTTTGTCTCCGCTCTCCGCTTACCAGGTGAAATGCTTTGCGCTCCCTGCCGCCCTCCGCTCTTCCCACTGCCTCGCGTTCCGCTGCACATTGTTTTGTTGAGTTTTGGGCGCTCTGCTTTTCTTTTCAAGATGCAGTCTTCCCGCCGGCCGAGCTCTGACTCTCGGAGCGCCGGCGACATTCTGCCTCTCACTATCTCGCCATCTTGGTTCATTTTGTTTTGAAACAGGGTCTCACTAAGTTGCAGATGGCCTCACGTTGCTGAGGCGGTCCTGGAATCTGTGATCTTCCTGTCTCAGCCTCCCAAATACTGGGATTACAAGTGTGCACCACCACACCCGGCTCTGGATGACCTGTTTCTTTTTTCTTTTTGGTGGTACCAGGGATTGAACCCGGGGCGTTCTACCTCCGAGCTAAACCCCCAGCCCTATTTTTTATTGTTTATTTGGAAACAGGGTCTCACTAAGTTGCGGAGGGCCTCACTAAGTAGCTGAGGCTGCCCGCGAACCCGGAACCTCCTGTCTCAGCCTCCCAAGTACTGGGATGACAGGCGTGCGCCACCACGCCCGGCGACCTGTTTCTAACGCGGCATGGTGGAACTGGCTGCCCGGGCTGTGGTCCCAGCTCTGCTGTGTGACCTGGTGAGTTTCTGTATCTCAGGAGTAAGGAGCTGCTCTCATCCCAAACCAAAGACAAACAAAGCCAGATGAAACGAACAGTAAAGAAAGGGGAGAGAGGACATGGCGTTCTAGGTTTTAGGCTGAGCAGGTACATCCCTTCACAGCAAGGCCCACGAGAAGGGGAGCTCGTCAGCTCACAGGAAGGTGGGCAGGAGCGTCGTCCTGCTGGTGACATGGCCGACAGGACACCGGCTGCCCACAGGGTGGAGGGGGCCCCGCACACGGGACGCCGGAGGGGAGCAGCGGAGGGGGAGGTGCCCGCACGGCGCCTGGAAGAAGCTCAGAACCCCGGGAGAGCCCCAAGGAAGACTCCGGAGCAGCTCACGTGGAGCGAGCCCTTGAGCACCAGACGAGGAGTGTGAGGAAAACCCTGGTCCATCTCTTCTTGACCTTCAGAACATTCTCTTTCAAGGGGTGCAGACGCCAAGGGTCTGGGGAGACGTGGTCTCTGTGCACAGCGGGCACAGCTACACCACAAGCACTTTCTCAGTTTCAGCTTTTAAAAGGGAAGTACCAGCTGGGTGTGGTGGTGCACGCCTGTAATCCCAGTACTCGGGAGGCTGAGAATGGAGGATCACAGGTTTAAGACCAGCCTCAGCAATTTAGCAAGGCTCTCAGCAACCTAGCGAGACCCAGTTTCAAATTAAAATAGGTCTGGGGGTGTAGCTTGGACGTAGAATGCCTCTGAGTTCACTCTGCAGTACAAAAAAAAAAAAAATTCCATCAGTGTAGAATATGGGTGCAGGATGAGCCAGGCGTGGTGGCGCACGCTTGTCATCCCAGTACTTGGGAGGCTGAGACAGGAGGATCGCAGGTTCATGGCCAGCCTCAGCCGGGGTTCAATCCTCAGTACCACACACACACAAAAAAAGTCTTATAGCTAGGCGTACAGGCGTAGTGGCGCAAGCCTGCAATCCTAGTACTTGGGAGGTTGAGACAGGAGGATCAGAGGTTCGAGGCTAAGTTCAGAAACTTAGCAAGGACGTCCACCACTTAGTGCGACTCTGTTTCAAAATAAGTAAAAAAAAGCAGGGCGTGGTGGCGCACACTTATAATCCCAGTACTTTGGGAGGCGGAGACTGGAGGATCTGGGTTCGCGGCCAGCCTCAGCGCTCTCTCTCCCTCTCTCCCTGTCTCTGTCTGTCTACTTAGTGAGGCCTCCGCAACTTCGTGAGACCTGGTTTCAAAATAAAGGATAAAAAAATAGGGCAGGGGGTGTAGCGTGGAGGTAGAACACCCCTGGGTTCAATCCCCGGAACCGCAAAAAAAAAAAAACAAAACATATATATATATGGCTGGGGGTATAGCTTGGAGGTAGAATGCCCCTGGGTTCCATCCCCAGTACTGTGAATTAAAAAATAAAAATAAAAATAAAAAAGGGCTGGGGTACACATGTAGCTCGGAGGTAGAATGCCCCTGGTTCAATCTCCAGTACCACAAAAAATAATTAAATAAAAGGGAAGTACAGGCAAGGGGCAGGAAATGGGCAGCAGCATGTGACGGTGGAACTGACAAGTTAGAGGTGGAGCTGCAAGAAACACCGGGGAAGGCAGCGCTGCCTGAAAATGGCGCCTCCAAAAGCGGAAGGGGGAAGAGGCAAACTCGCAGCTCATCCCATTTACTACAGATTCTACCACCGACACCTAACAGTCTAAATGCCGAGGACATTATGCCCCACGAGTGAAGAAATGAACCATTTTCACCCATGAAAAGGACAATAAACAGCCAGGCATGGTGGTGCACACCAGTACTTGGGATGCTAAGACAAAGTTGAAGGTTCAAAGCCAGCCTTAGTAATGTAGTAAGACCCTGTTTCAAAATAAATAAAAGGGGTTGGGGCATAGCTTGGTGGTAGAATGCCCCTGGGTCCAATACTCAGTACCTCCCCAAAAGACAAAAAAGACAGCCCCATGGGAGTAGGGGTGTGCTGTAAAATTGGTACAATCTTTGTACAAGATAATTGGAAACAGATACAAAGATTGGTGCACAGGAAGTTCATTTGGAGTCATTTATGAAATCTCCAAGAAATCCAACAATGGTTATAACTTCAGGATGATGCATCAAATAAGGCAGACGGCCACTGTCTTGGGAGCTGAGACAGGACTGCAGATTCGAGGTCAGCTACTGAGACTGTTCCAAAATAAAAAATAGGGCTGGGGGTGTGGCTTGGAGGTAGAATACCCTCAATCCCCAGTACAAAAAAAAGCAATACACCCACTGATAATATTTACCAAGTAAATGTTGATTAAAAGAAATAAAAAACCCTGCATACACAGAACATTAACTTTGTTTAGGGGAAAAAGAAAATGAATCACAGTGTTTCAAGGTGGATAGTAACACGATTGCCGTGACTCTGCCCCCGTTTCCCAGCCACAGGCAGTGATGACAGCAAGCAGTGCCTCCCACACCCGCGTCTCCACCCCGCTCACGTGGACACCTGGCCGCTCACGTGCAGCGCTTTGCAGATTCTCTGGGTAAGTCCTTTCCATGTATTACTGTATTTTATTCTTGCAGTCCTCCTACAGGTGGACCACGCGACCCTTGCTTTTCAGAAGAGCACACGGCCCAGTGGTGAAGCCACGTGCTCCAGGTCACACAGTGACACTGTGACTCAAACCCAGCCCTGCATACCCGCTTGGGCAGAGCCAAGAGCTCTAAGACCTGCTGAAGCTCAGAAGGAAAGGCTGCTGTGCTAGACGCAGCTGTGCTCGGAAGTCAACATGATTCCTAAGGACCACCCTGGGCTCGGCCGTCCCGAGCCGCAGCTTAGAGCAGCGTCACGCTGGCGGCCTGCAGCAGCTCCAGTCACCCACGTCTCAACAAAATCTTTGTTTTGTGGTACTGGGGATCAAACCCGGGCATTCTACCTCTGGGCTACACCCTCAGCTCACTAAGGAGAGAGACAGAGAGAGCTGAGGCTGGCCGCGAACCCGGATCCTCCGGTCTCCGCCTCCCAAAGTACTGGGATTACAAGCGTGCGCCACCATGCCCAGCTCACTCTCTCTCTCTCTACTTAGTGAGGCCCTCCGCAACTTCGTGAGAGAGACCCGGTTTCAAAATAAAGTATAAAAAATAGGGCCGGGGGTGTAGCGTGGAGGTAGAA
>PVJS01046102.1:0-15954 GCA_004027185.1 Glis glis | reverse complement strand
ATCAGAAACTCAAAATTTTGTAGATGGTTCTTCTGCTTCAGTGTTTCTTAACTTTGAAAAGAGAACTTGAAGACTGTGATGAAAGTTGGAGCTCCTCTCCCTAGAGATACACTCCTATGTACACATACACTTAATTTTGCTCTCAATTTCTGGGAGTTTATGAATTTTATGTGCCCCTGGTCAAAAGTCACTAGTAATCACTAATACCTCTCCTAATCATCAGATCCAATCACAGTATCTGTGATTCATACAGCAATAATTTGAAAATCATTTTTTTAAAACATCTAATATATCTTAAAGATGGTTAATTCCCTAGGTTCTGCTGAGATCTTCCTCTGTCCCTATTATTTCTAAGTGGGATCCCTCCATCCCTGGGCTTCAATTGTCTTATTAATGACTAACCATTCTTTGTTCTCTTTGTGAAACTCATAAAAATTATAAAACCTCTATCTAGAAATATGCACATATGTATATATCCCCTCAGTACACCCCTTGGTCTTCCAAGCACTCACATGCTGCCTGGCCCAGAAATGGAACCCAAATTAAGAACCTCCAGCTTACAGGGACCCACCTTGCCCTGTACAAAGTAAATTCGGGCATTAGGCATTTGAACTGGGGGCTTAAATAGATTTCAGTTTCAGTTTTCAAAGAGTTGTAATATAATCCAGTCTCAGATCTTCCTGGCTTCTAACTTCATTATGAAAATCATTACCAATCCCCCAGTCCTGAAAATGAGGGGGACTCATGCTTAGCTCTGCAAAGCCGAGTCTGGTCTCCCCCCAACATCCCACCACACTGTGAGTAAGCAATGCGGCAGGTCTTGGCCCACTGTGTTCAAATAGGGACTAAATCAACTTGTTTCATTACCCTACTCAACCCCAAGTTTTTCATTTGGGTGCTATTTACAAGATAATAAGATCCAGCAAAGCCTAGTCATGAAAAAGATCTATTGCCTGTAATGAATTCTAATTTTGCAAGCGGCTCCATCTCATATCAATAGCTAAACATAATATTACTGATTTGCCTTTACCTTGTTTGTCTGTAAATTTGATGCATTTCTATTCTCAACAATAAATATTCATAAAGTAAGCTAAATGGGTTTTAGAAATGCAGCCCATTCAAGTGTGAAGCAGAATGTTAAAACCAAAAGAGCATGAGCTTTGGAGTCAAGAAGAAAAGCATCTAAGTCGCATCTCTGCCAATTCCTAGCTTAGTATCTTGCATTAAATTTTTTAAGTTCTCCATGCCTCAGTTTCATGATCTGTAAAATGGGATCGATAATTCCCTCTTTGCAAAATGGTTTTCAGGATGCAAATAAAATGATTGCTTATAAAAGGACTTTGTAAATTGAAAGTTCTACAAAATTGTATTTGCTGTTTCGTATTTAGGTATATGACTTTTAAAAGAACCAATGACAGATATGGAGAAAAAAGACAAATGATGTTGAACACCCCTCTATACAAGAATTACAGGAAACACATATTCATCTCTTCTTCATTATTGGTATTAACCTGTAAGGCTAATACCACACCATTTACTAGATTTTGTAGAGACTAGGTAATGTCCTCTTCTGTCATCCTGTTGCTCTTTTTGAAGTCAATATGTTTTATAGAAAGTGAAAAAGCTGCAGGCTAAGAGGTGGGGCCTTCACTCCTAACATTGGTTCTAGAAGTACTGTCATTCTGTGCCTTGAACAATGGCAGTAATGTGGTACTCTATGTCTTTCCTCATCTGTAAAACACAGCTAATATTGCATACCTGTAATCCCAGGACTTGGGAGGCTGAGAAAGGAGGATCTCAGGCTTGAGGCTGGCCTCAGCAACTTAGTGAGACCCTGTTTCAAAATAAAAAAAATGAAAGGGGCTAGGGGTGTAGCTCAGAGGTAGAATGCCCCTGGGTTCAATTTATACAACAGGATTAAAATGACTTTAATAATCAGAGGGAAAAGAAAAAAATCTGAAGAATGGCAGCAGGGTGGAAGGAGGAGGAAAAAAAAGGAATGTGGAGGAGAAAGAAAGGAATGTGAAGCAGGAAGAAAGAGATAAAAAAGAAAGCAGTTAACATCGTGTGGGCTACAGGCAGAGGAAAGCCAAAAAATGAAAAAAAGATAGAAACCTTTTCTAAATTAGCAGGGAGAAAGCAAGAAGGAAGAGTCCTCCAAGGGAAGATTTGGTGTGTGAGTCTGCTTCAAAAGCTGCACAGAGATCGTATGCAGGGAACCCTGATTACTAATCCAATTGACATGAACCCTAGGGACATATTTGTCGTAATTAAATTCCCAGAAAGCAAAGGAGTTTGATATAAGCTTCAGATCAGCAGGAAAATTGAATTTATTTCAGAGGGTATGCTAAGGAGCAAAGGCAGCAGGAATGGGGTGGGAAAGATTCTGCATAGGAGGATCAGGGAGACCTTTGCTTTCCCCCCAATACTGTGACACATGAGGGAAGGAAGACTTGAATTTGAGGTGTGGACTTTTGAATATCAAGTGGGAAAGAGAGTTTTGTTCAGTTCAGTTGCAGGACATTATTGCCTTGATCACTTACTATGCCTAGGGCCTCAGGCTATATGACTTGCAAAGTTGTAGCCATTTGAGAAATATTCACTGCACATCCACTAGGTACCAGAATTTGTGGTCTAGAATGTACTCAACACTGCACACTACAAACTCATTTAATTGTTCAGTGTCATTAAGGACTAAGTACTCTTATTCCTCTTGTTTCATAGAGATGAGCAAAGTATGTGATCCAAGATCCATATCTCTAACAGAATGACTGACTCTCAGCACTGTGCACTTCCCTCATGTGGGAGGGCATGGTACTGCAACTTTCAAAGGAGGCCACAGACACCCTAATAAATGTGGACAAGCAAAAGCAAGATGAGGGACGTGAGGAAGAAGCTGGGTTTTAGCTTACAGTGGACAAGAAGCCAAAAAATAAATAAATAAAAACAGCCAGCTGGGCATGGTGGCTCATACCTGTAATTCTAGTACCTGGGAGGCTAAGATAGGAGAATCACAGGTTGGAGGCTGAGGCAGGAGAACAGATATGTCCTTGAGGACTACTCTTTGCTAAAAGCCTAGGGACAAGATAGAAGAATAAAACTTCCTTTACAGGCCCCCCTCTGAAGTGAACAAAGCAGGGCCTCTCCTGTTGGTAAGACTGCAAGATGAAGCAGCTAAGTCCAGCAAGATGGTGCCACCCAGTCTCAACCATGTGGAGCCCAAGACGGTGCCACCCAGTCCCAGCCACGTGGAGACTGATACAGGAAATCTAGCTCAGGAAGCAGAAATTAAACCTGACCCAAGCCCCCTGTATTGTTACCCCTATCTGTTATTGATCTAATTGAAACCTGTATCTCTGGGGCTATATAATCTGCATGATGATGCCATTCAGGGCTCAGATCCAGAGCTTTTGCTCACTGGGCCTTCACTAGTGAATAAAGAAATCTGCTTTATCCTACTTCGGCCTTGGTCTCTTGTTCTCCATGGACCCAGCCTCCTGCAACAAGGCCAGACTCAGCAATTTACTGAGGCCATCAGCAACTTAGCAAAACCCTGTTTCAAAATAAAAAGGGCTGGGGTGTAGCTAGGAGGTAGAATGCCCCTGAGTTTAATCCCCAGCACCAAAAAAAAAAAGATAAAAATAGAAATAAGCCAGGCAGGAACAAGGAGGACCAGCAGAACGAAGGTGGAGTGGGGCGTGGAAGGGTGAGCCTTTCCACATTTAGAAGAGATGGCTGTAACATTCCACAGAGGACAGCAGGGTAGGTATCTTAATCCATTTTCTGTTGCTAATAACACAATACCTAAAGTTGAGCAAATATATAAAGAAAGATCCTGTGCTCATACCTGTTGATAACCTTGCTGGCACAGACCCAATTCAACGCAGCTGTCAAGTGGTGAGATAGAGTGAGGGAGCATGTGCATGTATGGTTATATCGGCTAGTCTATCTCTTCTTGTACAGTCACCAGGATTCAATCAAGGGGCTCCATCCTAGTAACCTCATCTAATCCTAATTATCTCCTGAATACCCCACCTCTATACACTATAGTTCCCTTAGTTTCCACACTTTATTTCATGGTACTGTGGATTTAACCCAGGGGTGTTCTACCTCTGAGCTGCACCCTAGCCCTTTTTATTTTGAAATAGGGTCTCACTAAGTTGCTGAGGCTGGCCTTTAACCTGTGATCTTCCCATCTCAGCCTCCAAAGTACTGGGATTACAGAAGTGTGCCACCGCACCAAGCAAGTTCCCACACTCTCAATACCTCACAGTGGTGGTTAAATTTCAATACATGCATCCTTGAGACACACTGAAACTATATCCAAACCATAGCAGTGGAGGTGGAGCAGGAAAGGAATGGGAGCATCCAAGAAACCAAAGGAGAACAAGACAGGAAAGAAAGTACAGAGCAAGGGATATAACTTAAGAAACAATAGGCCAAAGATTCAAGCAGAAGAGAGACAGCTAAGGGAGGCTAGTCCAGGAACAGGGAGAATTGAAGGAGCTCAAAGGAAACCTGGAAGAACTAATTAAAATCACACTAAAGGGGACAGCTTATCTCAGAGCAGGTAATACAAATCATATAAGAACCCAGGAAGCTCCAGACAAAGCCTGTGGGGTTCTGAGAGCAGAGAAATAGGATGTCATTTTAGCATAAGAAATGAGGCTGAATACAAAGAAGGAACATGCATTATGCATGAAAGGGCAGGGCTGGCAGGCTCTTCAGGATGGTCAGTGCAGGGAGGAAGTCCTATAGGAGAAGAAATTTGCTGGTCTCCTATAATGTCAAATATTGGAGGCCTGACCTGGGACATGTATGTAGGGAGATGGAATGAAAAACATACCCTCCATCCTCAGACATGTATGCAATGCATGGCATTCTTGACTACTGGAATGAAGTGGTTCTTGACTGGATGCAATTTTGTGCCCCTTGTCTCCAGGAAACAGATTGCCATGCAGTAGTGGGGAGAAGGCATGGGTGCTGCTAAACATCTTATGATACATAGGACAGCCCTCATGACAAAGGCTTATCTGACCCAGAATGTCAATGATGGTCAAAAAACTTGGCAAGTGTTCTCGTCTCCACCTGAAGGCTCTATTCCAATGGATGATAGTGGTGAGGGCTATCATAAAGTCTTCTAATTACTGGACATGCTGGTCTGTCCACCTAAAATAGTCTCTTCTTGGCTAACTTTGTTCTTTTGAGTAAATGCTCAGTGTTCCAGAGTTTTCCCATCCCTATTCCCCTCTACTTAAGATGATGTCAGAGGTTGGATGCAGTGTCTCTGTGTGGATCCTCACTGGCCTCTACAGTAATGGTTCCATGTATGCCCCAACACCATCATTGGACAACTTTCTGACATCCAGTGGTAAAGTGCAGAGCTAATGAAATGTTGAGTCCATTTAGCCCAGTCCAGGCATAATGTATTCTCCACCCTACTGATTTGGCCCCACATCAGCTCATGACTTCCCTTTGGACCCTCTGATTCTCGGCCATATTTTTCTTCCAGTCCCTGGATTAGGCTGACTACTTACAGCCTCTGCCATGGGGTATCCTTGCCTCTCACTGTAGTGGCCTTGTGGAAGGCCTGCTGGCTCTTAACATTCACCTATCTTCCATAGCCTCCACTAGGATATTGTGGAAACTGCTGGGTCCCTCTGTACCAGGCAGAAGTTAAGGGAGAAGTAGCATCTTGCTTATCCCACTTTCTTTCACTCTCTCCCTCTTTCCCACCTCTCAGCATGCTCCACAATTTTTCCTAAAGAGTGGATCCTTTAAAGCATACAGTACAATGGTTTTAGCATGTTCAGAGGGTTGTGCAACCAACACCACTATCTGATTTTATAACACTGTCATCAAGCCAAAGAGAAACTCCACCTCCATTAGTCATCAGTTCCTATTTCCCCTCCCTATGGCCTCTGGCAACTGTTATTCTACTTTCTGTCTCCATGGATTTGCTTACTCCGGACACTGCATGCATGGAATCACACTATATGACCTTTTGTATCTTGCTTTCACTTACCATGTTTTCACAGATCATCCATGTTGTAGCATGTACCAGAATGTCATTCTTCTTTAGAGCTGAATGATAATCCATCATATGTATAAGCTACATGTTGTATATACATTTACCAGTTGATGAGCATTTGGGTTGTGTCTATTATTTATTATGAATAGTGCTCTATGAACATTCATGTATAGCTTTTTGTATGTATTTGTTTTTAGTTATCTCAGGTATATTTGTAGAGTCTCATTGCTCAGTGACATGGAGACCCCATGTTGAACTTTTTGAGGAACTGTAAGACTTCCAAAGTGGCTGTACCAGCAATGTAGCTGTAGTTATGCATCCCTGTGAGCACTTGGATTGTCAGGCTTTTTTTTTTCTTTTTTTTCCAGCTATCCCAGTGAGTGTGAGAGGCTTGTCTTTTGATATATGAGAGGAATTTGGGAAATTTAGAGGTTCCTAATTCTAAATGACACTGTCTCCCCGAGGACTTAAAAACATATAATTTGATGATTAAAGCCCAGTAAGGAGTATTCTTAAAAACCTGTATCTACCACTGCTCAATGCAGTGAAAGTCACTGATTTTTATGACCAAGAGTATTGGGGGTATCCTAGGATGTTATGATTTAAGAAGAGTAGAAGATACACTGGGTATTTTAAAAAATGCCCCCCACACAACACACACACTTGGATATGAGAGTAGAGAAGATCAACATTGGGAATGGGTATGACCATATGAACCCCAGAATGTAGGTGAAAGGGGAAATATATCATAGGTCATTTGATCAAGGGCTGATGGTAGAAAGCAATATTAACTGTATTGATGGAAAAGATGACAAAGAAAGCAGCAAAACCATGCTAAATATCTGTAATTGGCCTAAAAGAATGCTGAAATGAAGGTGATTTATCAATGTCCTCTGGAAAAACAAAGTTACGAAAAAGAAGGAAGTTGGCAGAATTGCTAGGATTGCTACAATAGGTGCTATATAATCAAGTGAGAAAGATACTGACTTTTTTATTTTGTTCTGGTAATAACTAAAATTAACCTCTCAAAAGACAGAGCATTTTCTGTGGATATAGAAAGGATATATAAATTCCTATTAGAGGACAGCAAAAGTTAAATTATGATAGTAGAGAGGATCAAGGAAAGCAAGGATTCTCGGCCTTCTACAATTGTGGGGAATTCTAGGACCTGCTGTGAGAAGAAAAATTGTCAAGAAGAGATGCACCTTCAAGAGATAGTCTCAAGTTTGAACTCTGTGAAAGTATATTATGTGGGAATCAGCCTATCAAAGACCAGCAGCCTACTTCTCCACATCCTCGCCAGCATTTGAGGGAGTTAGGAGGGGGTGGAGGGAAACACACTATAGCACATGATGTATATACACAAACCTATAAGACTCAATCACTATCCGGAGCATGAAAGGGAGGGAAAGGAGAGGGAATAAGGTGGGATTGGAGAGAGAGCTAAATGAGCAATGTGTGCATGTATGATGTTGATACCCTGACATATATCAAAATGTATAATTACAATGCACCAATAAATGAACATAAAAAATTAAAAAAAAGATCAGCAGCCTAGTATGGTGATTCAGGCAAGGGTTAAATTCTTCCTTTATAATCTTAGTCAAAGTGTTCATCCTTCCCAAGTCTCAGAATGTTCAGCTGTAAAGTGGAGATAATATTTACCCCCCAGCACTGTTGGGTGATTAAATGATATAATGTATGTGAAGTGTCCAGCTCATGGCAGGCACTCAATATATGATAGCTCTTAGTATTATTAGTATTGGGTATAATCAGAATGCTTTTAAAAAAGAGATGGAGAGATATTAGGAAGTGGATACCATTGGCATTATTGAATGTGAATCACATAAAGTTAGCAACAAATGTGCAAAAGACATGGAAGGCTACCAGCTGGCCTGATCCAGATATAAATAATAGACTTGGACTTGAGCTATGGCAGAAAATGTCCATGGAAGGTCAACTGGATATTTATTATGGGTAAATAAAGAAAATCTATGATGCTGTGGTGGACTGAATACTAAGTGACCTGCTGTTCTGTGTGGGCACTTGGCAATGCCCTACAGAGCCCCCCTCCCATCTCTACCACCACACCAGCCTCCTCACTGTTCTTCAGCATCCCAAGTCTGTGCCCATCTCATGGCTTGTTCACTTGTTGTTCTTTGCACCTGGAACTTTCTTCCTAGGATTTCTGCATAATTTGGGCTCTCAGTTCCCCCAGGTCTTTCCCCTGACCATCCTGTTTACTTACTGTGGCCCCTGGAACCACCTGCCACCTTTCCCTGTGATTTTCTTGACATAAAATTCCCCACGATTTTCATTGTGATTTCCTCCATTGCTCTTTATGCCAGCTATCTAATATTCTGTCTAATGTCAGCTTCTCCAAGGCAGAGGTTTTAACCTCTATTGTTCACTATTATATTTTAATGCCCTAAATAGCACCTAGCACAGAGTAGGAGCTTAAAAATTATTTCTCAAAAGAAAGAATGATTTAATTTAACATCAGTGCAGTCACATGCTCAGGATCAATGGCCAGAGAAGCGAAAATAAAGGGGGTGGAAAAAAGAAAGGAATGTGAGGTGAGGACTATGTGTTACCTATAGACATACGGATAAGGTCCACAGATCTGTGAAGATAAACATAGTAACAGTTTATTACAGTTGTATGAGACCAAATCACAATGTCTGATCCAGGGTTGAGGTCAGATTTACTTTGGTTAATTCTCAAAGCAGTAGATGGGTAGTCCAAATGTTCAAATGGGATAAGGATACAGGGCCGGCTTTCCTGAGTTTTTAGTATTGGCAGCTCACATGGAAGAGATATCCACCAGTCCAGAGATGGTGGGAACACTGGAGTTTGCTATCTCCCACATACTTAGTGTTAAGGACTAATATTTGTGTCCTACCCCACCCCCCAAAAAATTCATAAATTTAATTTCTAACTCCAATGCGATGGTATTTGGAAATGGAGACTTTGGGAGGTAATTAGGGGTAGATAAGGTCCTGAAGGTGGAGTTTTCATAATGAGATTGGTGCCCTTATAAGAAGAGAAACCAGAGAGCTTGCTCTCTTTCTTTTCAAATGTGCTCTCAGATGCAAGGCCATGTGAGCACACAGGAAGACAGTCATCTGTGAGCCACGAAGAAGACCGGTACAACTTGACAATGTTGGCACTCTGATCTTTGATTTCCGGCCTCCAAAACTGTGAGAAAGTTCTCTTATTTAAACCATCCAGCCTGTGGTATTCTGTCATGGCAGCCTTGGCTAACTAAGGCACTTAGTATTTAGCACCCTGGGACAACTTATGCTTCACATAGTATTGTATTCAGGAAGTCATATGATTTGGGTCCAATGCCTGTGCTTTTTAAAATGTCAAACTCTGGCTTTGTTGAATTTCTTGGAGTTATTTCCACTTCTCTGCATCTCTACTAAAGGGCATAGGAGTTTTTCATTTCAGTCCATATTGGGGATTTCTTTGGTCTGGCATGGTATGGCCAACTACATCAGTTTCAGCTCATACAGCTGATATGTTATATCACATGGCAAAAGCAGCATATGAAAGACAGTGCAGATTAAAAATATCTAAAGAAGTTTAAGAAGCAGGAGCCCAGATTGTTGAAACAAAGCATAAAGCTATAAACATGTGAAAAATTATGTGTTCAAGATACAAAGGAGAAGGGCTCATCAGAGTTCTTGACAACTGTTTGAAGGGGAAGATGATACTAAAAGAATTTATCCACGGGAATAAATGCACTGGAAAATCAAGGGGCCATCTGGAGGAACTGGGAGTTTGTCATTGTTCTGGGGCCATTTCACTATTCACTGCATGGCTCTCTTCAAAATGTGTAGGTCTACCAGGGAGGCTCCTGGCATGGCCCTCTAGATAGTCAGAATGCAGCTTGCCACCAGAGCAGGGAGGGATGGACATGATCAATACAGGATTATGTGATACTTTCCTGTTTTAGCACTTCAAGAAGGCAGAATAAAGGGATTGGAGGCTAGCTGTAACCCACTATTCCATGTAGCAACATGGGTTCAGACTGACATATAAGAACCTTTCAGCCAATATTATGTGAGAGAAAATTAATAAATAAGTTAATTGTTGAAAAGAAAGTTTATTAGGATCTATTCAATGGGATGATGGGATGAGAATCAAGAACAAAGAATTATAATTTGAGGAATGAGGCAAAAGGTTAGCACCTGAATGGGCAGCTCATATCCCAGAAAAGTCATAGATAAAGTAGGAAAACTGAGTATGTAGGGTACTGACTTAATGACAAATTATTAAACACTGCTTTAGTCTTATTATTTTGTTTACATAATGAAAATACTAAAGTACAGATATGAATAATATAGGGATTATTTTATAAAAATTAAGAATAAAATGAAATGTACAAAAATAAGAATGTTTTCAAAGGTTATAAATGCAAGGTTGTATAAACATTGTCCTAGAGATATTTATGTTTCATATTTATTGAACAAAAGAATAGATGCTACATTAAGTTATTCCATGTTAAGTGAGGGGTCCATGTAAAGAAAGGAAGCACTTAAGGGCCTTATATTTTACAATGTTAAACCTTAACAAAAAGTGTCCTGCATTAAAAACAATTTTCTTGATGAGGCAGGATGGTGCCTTAGCATTGATTATTCTATAGGGCATGTAAAGAGAACTGAGCCTTGCATGAGTGTTTGTTCTTATACTGAATAACTCCATATAACAAGCATGATTCAAATGTATGTCTCTTGGCTTTACAGAAGGAATGGCCACTATTATAGTTTGGATATAAAATGTCCCTTAGAGAAGCTCATGTGTTAGATAATGCAGCCAGGTTCAGAGGTGGGGCATGGCTGGAGAAGGCAGGTCATTGGGAGCATGGTCTTGGAGACTATACCTGTCCCTTACCCCCTTCTCTCTCTCTGATTCCCACTGCCAAGAGTTGAGTGAAATTCTTCTGCTACGCCTTGCTGCCATGGTTTCAGCCTTGGAGGGGGCTGACTATGAACTAAACCTCTAAAACAGTGAACTAAATGAACCTTTCCTCCTCTAAGTTGTTCTAGTCAGGTATTTTGGTCACAGCATCAACAAGACTGACTAAAACATCCATGCAAGTATATAAAAAGTTGAATTTCAGTCCTGACTCTATTACCTGCTCTACTGAAGCTTTGGGCAGATCATTTAACTTCTTAGAACTTTAGTATACTTGCTTGTAACATGAGGAAAACAATATCCTCCCAACCTAACACCTAATATCATGTGAAAAGCAAACATATCAGTGAAGGTATTTTATAGTTAGGAAACACCATTGTGCCACTAGTTCTAGTCATGGTCATCCTTATTGCAGGGTTTCTCCAAGTGTAGACTGGGGACCATTTGTGTTTGGGTGATATAAATATTGTGTCTGGGATGATATAAAAATTCAGATTCTAGGATCCTGCCCTAAATCTGCTCAACTAGATCCAGGTGATGGGGCTAGAGATCTATTTATGACATGGACCCAGATTATGCTGAGGAGCCCGAGGATTCAGAATTGCTGATCTATTGCCTGTTGAGTCTGTGAGCTGCTATTTCTACTTTGCCACTTACTTCCCTCTGTTCTTTCTACCATTCCTTCTTCAAATCTTTCCTGACCATTCACTTTTCCTCCTGTGAGTTTCTATAATCATCAATAGCAAATGAGGAAGCTCTTGTCTACAAGAATTGTGCTCTAAATGCAGAAGTAACAGGAGGCAAAGAAGCACTAGAACACTATCACCTGAGAAGATAAGGATTCGTAATTGGTAATTCAGCCTTGTCATCTAGATGTCAGGCTATGAAACATGAAGTGGGGGTGGTGCCTCTGACTCATATCACATTTCCTAATTCTCTCCTTGACCAAATTGTCATTTTCTGTTCCAAAATAATCATAATTAAAGAGGTTTTGGCTTATTTTGCTTTAATTTTAAGGTAGTTTTTAGAATAGTAAAAGTATAGCTAAGATTTAAGAACTTTCCTTTGTTGAACTGTATGGGCTCTATATATCTATTCTCTTACCAACTATGAGAGAGAGAAAAATAGAGTTTAGTGTTTCATATGATCAAATAGTGAGTCATATATGCTACAAAACTTGACATGATCACTGGCTTTATAATTCCCTTGACAAGTTCCAAACACTTTACTACATTAGGTCCAGAGTACATATTTTTTAAATGTTAATGCTTTTATTATCATTATTATTATTATTATTATTGTTATTATTTGTGTGTGTTACTGGGGATTGAACCCAGGGGCATTCTACTTCTGAGCTAAACCTTCAGTCCCATTTTATATTTTATTTTGAAACAGGGTCTCACTAAAATAAAAATTTAAAAATAGGGCTGGGGATGTAGCTCAGAGGTAGGACACCCCTGAGTCCAATCCTTAGTACCACACTAAATAGATAAATGAAAACGAACTGGGGTGTAGCTCAGAGGTAGATTGCTCCTAAATTCAATTCCTAGTACCAAAAAATACATATTTAAGTAGAGTACATTTTGGTTGCTTAAATGTAGAATACAATCCCATGTTCTATATTTGAATGTAAGAAATCTCATCAGCTTGACCACATAAAATCCAAATTGACAATGATGTTGCAATAGATTGATGCTTAGATATTAATGAAATCTTGACCAATTAGCAATAACAGATTAGTTCAATGTGGAATCAAGTCAAAGTCCTACCTATGAATTGTTAGACCAATTGTTCTTATTCTAGGTTCCCAGAAACCCCCCAATGTTGACTATACACCCCAGGTCAATCAAATTAGAATCAGGGTTGAGAGCTAGATACCAGTATTTTTAAACATTTTATTGAGATATAATTCACATATCATACAATGTACCCTTTTAAAGTATAAATTTGAATGTTTTTTTTTTGTGGTACTGGGGATTGAACCCAGGGGCATTCTATCTCCAAGCTACACTCCCAGCCCTGTTTTTTATTCTTTATTGTTTGAAACAGGGTCTCACTAAGTTGTGAAAGGCCTCACTAAGTAGCTGAGCTGGCCGCGAACCCAGATCCTCTGGTCTCAGCCTCCCAAGTAGTGATATTACAAGCGTGCGCCACCACGCCCGGCATAATTTGAATGTTTTTAGTATATTTACAAGGCCACACAATGATTACTACTATCATGTTCTAGAACATTTTCATTACCCAAAAGGAAACCTCATACCCATTAACAGTCACTCCCCATCTCTTCTTATTCTCCACCCTTCAGCCCTTGAGAGCTAAATCTAATTTCCTTCCCTATATGTTTGCCTATTTTGAATATTTCAACTAAGTAGACTCATCTAATATGTGGTCTTTTGTGTCTGGCTTCTTTCAGCCATCAGTATATTCTCAAAATTCCTGGCTGACTCCAGTGATGTTAAGGATAAAAATGTAGAGATGATGTATATGGGTTTTGAATATGGTTACCCCACATTTTCAATTTTGTTTACATATATTTTTACTTACTAGAACCTAAGCTCCTTGAAGGCAGGAACCATGCCTTATTTTTGTTGTACTCTAAACACTTAGCCCAGTGCACAGTGCATAGTGGTAATTCAATAAGTATTTGATCAAAAAATGAATGAATAAACATAGTTTCCCTATTTAAAAAACTCCATTGTATGAGTTTATTGTATAACTTTTACTAATACTATTCATTGGGAAAGAAAAGGGATTAAATCCTTACTGACTCATGATGTGGCCTTATCCAAGGCATATAATGTGGCAGGCACTATATAGAACTTGGAATATGGTATGAGGATCAGAAAAGATAAATTTCAAGTTATCTTGGGGCTCAAGGGTGTCAGATCATAAACAAGTAAGCAACCAATATTATGCTAACTAAGATCAGCCAGTCTCAGAAAGTCAAGGGTGGATTATGTTCTTTTATATATGGAAGCTAAAGGGAAAATAGGAAACAAAAGGGACTTCAGATAAATGAAGAGAGAGATCAGTAGAATAGAGGAAGTAGAGTGGGTGAAGGAGGTGGAGAGGGGAAAAAGGAGACTTGATGAAAGAAACAGTTTAAATAATGCTATGTCCATATATGAAGGTTATCACTACCAATCTCAATAACATGTATGAGTAGGGTGGTAGGAGGTGGGATGCAGAGGAAAACACACCAAGTGCTACATGCATGCATGTTTCTATCACTTTGAACCCCACTATGATGTATAATTACAATGCACCAATAAAAATGTACTAAAAAACAAGTTAGCAACCAAACAAGATAATTTCAAATGATAGTATTATGAGACAGAACTGAACAATGAAAGGAACATGATTTGGGGAGTGGGAGAGGAGTGCTGCTTTAGACATCTGGGCGAGTAGGACCCAGTCCCTCAGGTTGATTTCATAGGTAGAAGCCAACTGCAAATCAAATGTCTAGATGGAATGTACAAAGTACATATAAAATTTTTAATCAGAGCCGGGCGTGGTGGCGCACGCTTGTGATCCCAGTACTTTGGGAGGCGGAGACCGGAGGATCTGGGTTCGCGGCCAGCCTCAGCTCGTGCATGCTTTCTCTCTCTCTCTCCCTGTCTCTCTCTCTCTCTCTCTGTCTCTCTCTCCTTAGCGAGGCCCTCCACAACTTCGTGAGACCTGGTTTCAAAATAAAGTATAAAAAATAGGGCCGGGGGTGTAGCGCGGAGGTAGAACGCCCCTGTGTTCAATCCCCGGTACCGCAAAAAAAAAAAATTTTTTTAATCAGCAAATTAATATGATGAAGATGATTTTTTAAAAAATACTGTGTTCAATAACAACAATATAATGAAGGAAAAGGCCTGTGAGTAAAAGCCAATTCTATTTTTAAGTGTGTCACTGTCAAGGGCAGTAGAGAATTGAGATAGGATGTCCTCACTTAAGCCTAAATGGCCATGGCGAGATCAATATATGGGAAAACCTGCATTCCCACAAAATCTGGGGGGAAGAGACCATCCAAAATACAATGACTTATAGGATTCTTCCACTAGCATTCTAGAATCCTACTCTTTGCCTCATGATACTACGGATGAATTATCCCTCTTCCCATTTTATTAGGAATTTGCCACTATTAAACATTCCCTCCTATCCTTTATTTTGAGCTTTCCCTGGTTTGCTGTCCCTTAACCACCAACATTTAGATGGACTCCAGTTCCACATACCTCTTCCACATCACTGGGATTTTCAGCATGAGAAAAAATATATATATGTATAAATTAATGAAAACAAGTAAATATCGTGTGCTGTATTTGAATTCGAGGATATAAAGTTCCTATTCTCTGAACTAAGGAATGATAAAGACTATGTGTTCCTTAGTCATAGTTTAAGCAGTGAACAGGAACCACCAGTAATGAGTTTAAACTCCTGATCCCAGTGCAAACAGTGGGTGTCCAAATTGGGAGATGGAGGAGTTTAGGTTAGAATTATCCTTGGTTTCCTCTGTAAGTTCCCAAGAGTCAGTAGTGCTTAAAGCACAGACAGCCTTCCTAAGGAAGTCTCCAAGCTCCCCTGTGCTGAACTCCCACACACAACGTGGAAGCAAATTACTAATTATCACAAAGCTCTCTGTATTTAATGAGGTCAAGAAAAGTCACATAAGAATGTAAAATGATTTGGAGTTGGACAGCATCCCATATTTTAAAGACTACCTGTATCACATTTGTGTTTTTATATTTTCTACTGTACTCAAATATGGCCATTGCTTTTTCTATTGATTTATTTTAGCCTATTTCTTCATATTTGTAATAATAGTTGTTTAATTGGTCCTGACTTAATGCCATTTTTATACCTTGGGCACCATTTTTGGAAGGAGGAGATTAGTATAGAAGCAAAGGAACAACATAGCAAATGAGTGGGGGTGTGGGGAAAGGGAGTGAGAGAGAGAGCCAGAAAGCAAAAGAAAGAGAGGGAGAGAGATGGATTAGTGACCAGAGGACACAACA